>VDFB02002742.1:0-12131 GCA_007258455.2 Sequoia sempervirens | reverse complement strand
CATAGGCCATATGTACATAATCATAAACAAAAGAAACTAGAAATATAGAAACATAAGCAACATGCTCTATATAACTGGGTCCCCTAGCTACCATGTGGAGTTAGGGTGAGAAGAGGCACTGGGACCCACACCACCGACATTGGTAGATACTCTTAGTGACACCAAGGCTACCACCACTATAGCAGTAGAAGCTAGTGGTGTCGATGAGATAGGGGTAGCTACTGGGGGATCTAACCTCCTCCGTCACCTTGGTCTCTGAGGTGTTGTCTCCTCCTCCTGTGACCTCTCCTCCTGCTCACTGGCATGTTGTCACCCTCTTCATCTGTCTTGTGAGGGTGGGGGTGGAAATTCCCCCTATGGAATGGGATCCCCTCTGGGAGCATCCTTGCCAAACACAGGAGGATGGTTCCTATCCCACCACCATGTAAAATTTGTAGCAACCCCGACATTAACTGTCGTCACTATGGGTGGAAGATCATGGTCAAGCTCATCATCATCAGAAGGGACAAAATCAGTGATGGTGTGGCGAGGGCAATCCCAGGGTCTCATTGCACTCCTATAGGCCCTAGTATATGTGGGAACATCCATTGGAATCATCTATACACAACCATGTTGTCACATGACCTGATTCCAGTAGTATGGTACTATAATATAATTAGGATGACCTACTAGAAAATAGTCCCGCTGCAAGTTCCTCAAGTGCTTGCTATCATCCACCCATCTAAAACATTGACGGGGTCTTCATATGACACCATCTGTAGTAAGAGTATCAAAGTATAGCTACCAAAATTGTAAATCGTTGAATATCCACTGGCCTGTCATATCATACCAATGGGCCATGGGGACATGATATGGCCATCACTGGGGAAAACTAACTGGCCTTGTGCACATGATGTGGGCAAAGTCCCACACCTCCAAAAGTGTGCATGCAGTAAGGCTACAGTACTTGTAATGAATGTACCAGCCTAACTCCTAGTAGAGGTTCGCTAGCATGTTGTGGCCCCTGGAAAAAATTGTCCCACACTCCACCATCTCTTTGATCATGTGGATGAGGCCCCCATGTGGGTGCAAGCCTTGCCCATCCATTGTGATCCAAAAACCAGTGGTCATGACCATCACCCACCGCAGTAGTGTTGTAGTGGTCCTTGCTTGGTCATACCAATGTGTGTATATGTGACCCATTTCGTCATTGTTATCTATCTATCCTGAGCAATAGAGGACTCCCTCCATCCACTCCCGTGTCGACCGGGTATCATCTAGGGCCACCTGTCGTCTATGGATGGGCAGTCTAAGGATCCAATAGACATCCTCGAGTGTGATAGTCATCTCCCCAGTGGGAAACTAGAAAGATGATGTGGTGGTGTCCCACCACTCCATCAACGCTGTAAGCATCTGCTCATGATAGCACATCTCTAGCATGGTGAGCACATGCCAGAGACCAGCCCACTCTAGATGTGTGACCTCGTCCTCTATGAGTCAGTCCCTTTGCTCATGAATGAGTCAGGAAGCTCTCCCTCCTAGATGCTCACGAATCCTTAGATACTCCTGCAAAAGTGAAATTTTTTTTTACTTAGAACATTGAAGTTCACTATGAAAACTAAAAATTTCTTTAAGGCCTATGTGTGTCATGTAGACATCTTCTCACTGCACATATGTCCCTATCCGCCATCGATGCCTTGACAACACCAATGTAGAATTGGGACCTCGACCCACATTCTAGATGGAAGTGTACATTTTGGATGTGAGTGCCCAAAATGGACACCTGTGTACCTCGTCGAATAAAAAAGGCTCAAAAAGGACTTTAAATCATGAAAAATGAGGTTTAGAGTCCTACCTAGTCCACCTCTTGACCCTCGGCGATGTCATCGCTCAACTGCTCCATTCTAGGCACCTTGTACTCCCTCTTGCTTGGCATTTTGTGAACTTTTCTCTCACAAAAGTCAACAATTTTCTCATAGTGAATAGTGAAAATGACCCTTCTAGGGGCCCACCTAGGTATATATAGGCCCCTTGGGGCCCATTTTTCCTAGAGCTTGTGGCTCCCCAGTTTCTCCTGAATTTACCCCACCAAGCTGGGGGAAAACTCAGGAGGGGGCATATAGTCACCTCTTGATCATATTTTTCTTCTGAATCAATGACTTTTTCTTGATCATTCTTCTCACTATTGTAGCTTCTTTTATTTTCGAGACTGACCTAAAATTTGAGTTTTGTAGGTTAAAGTCTTGAGCAATTTTTTTTACAACTGTTTTGTCGTTGTTTGTTGAGATTGATTACTAGGAGCACCTTGGGTACTGGCTAGCTTGACTTTAGTGACTTCTAAGGCCCCTCTTTCTTGGCATGCAAATCTAAAAAATCCAAAATTTGGGTGAAAATTTTCTTCTCTACTTTAGTTTGGCTAATTTTTCCCAAAATCAAGCTCCAGGTCTAAAGTAAGTAAAATAGAGCGTCATGAATTGCACCTAGGGCACCTATTTCTACACTTTTTCCTTTCATTTATGGACACCTTTAGGAGCATTAATGACAAAATCATGATTCAAAATCCTCACATTTTGGTTCCATGCAGACCCTGGTGGAGAGGCAACAAGCCTGACGGCTATCTCCCAAAAATTCCCAGGGCCCTTGAGGCTTTGTGTGGCAGAGATCGCTGAAGTGCATGTGGCTAGTATCTGGAAGATTTCATTCACCAAAACAAGGAATTCCTAGAAATGCTAACCTCTCAACATGTGTCCCAGTTGCCCATTTTGATGTAATGGCTCTCATGACCCTTTGCATGGCACTCAAAACCCTTCCTTTGTCCTTATATCTGGGTTGGAATCATTCATTCGCTCTCTACCATTTCCATTCCATCTCCTTGAGTTCCCTCTTCATTCACAGTACTACCTCACAAGCTAAGCCATGCCACTCAGGGTTCCTCTGCAACAAAAAATCTCTGGCAAGCACCTCAACACAGATCCATGGTCCAGAGAGGGTCCAGGGTCCATGTGTAATGCCTTCATCTCTCATTCTTTCCTTCCTGCAATTTGTTCATTTTTACTCTCACTTCAGGTGTGGGTTCCTTCTCCCCAAGGTGCTCTTTTCTTTCACCACATGCTTTGTTTTATTTTTTCACCTTTCCTAACTCTGGTTTGCATGGAGGGAATTCAAAATGGGGGTCCGAACCTGAGGCAAACTTATAGCCTCTAACCTTTTCCCCCCCATTCCCATGTAGTTGTGAAGTGGAGCTTGGAGGAAGATCTGATCCTCTCAGGAAAGCTGGGTGCAAGCTGTCTCTAGACTTCTAACTTTTGGATTCCTATTTGGTTATTTAGTCCAGTACATCCTAGATCTAAGTCTAAAAGTGAAACTGATTTCTGCTCGCTTGAGCTCATGAGCCCTCTGTTGCTTAGGACACTAGCGCACCATTTAGACTATAGCGCACTACGCTGGCGTCTTGAAATTGTGCTTCCGTCTTTTGGCTGAGAGCTCCCTCATCTGAGGTAGAAATCTCAGAGTTTCACTCTCTCAGGATCTGAAGTAGCTTTTTCTAAAACATAACATGGGTATACTTCTCTACAGTTTCATTAACTTTCTTATGCTAAGGTGTATAAGGGTAGTTTGTTCCCTAGTGATCTCTTGAGAATGAAGAGACCCATGTGTAGTGAAACCCTCTTATATCATAGTGTGTAATGTGATCCCTCATATTATTATGTTTGATGTATTTCTCTTTTTGTTCATTCCTCTATATGTATCTACATTATTTTGTATATCGTAAACATTTTATCCTTTTCATTTGTCTTGTGTTTTTCATTTTTGGGATGATGCAAGATGTTGAGACATTTAGGTCTCTTCCATGTTGACCCAATTTTTTTTTTCTTTGTTTTCAATCTTTATGTGTCATTCTTCCTGTTCTATGAGTATTTTGGGAATGATAATGTTTATAATCTCAATAACAACATTGTAGAAAAAATATACTAACCCCGAATCTGTATATCCCTTATGTATTTTTGGGGGAAACCCCTCCTTCCTTTTTCATGGTGTAGCTTCATTTTGGAAACATGTGACTTGGAATAGGGCTTTCTAAGTAAGTTATCATGTCTTAGGATTGAACATTGGCTAATTTAAAACAATTACTCATGGCAAGGGTGTAATAATTTCTTTAAATTTGTGGAATACATTGATAATATATTTTGACATTCCTCATGTTTCATGGTGCGATTTTCTTTCTTCTTTTGATGTGTCCTTTTCTTGGTGGTGTCATTGGATTTGATGTTCTCCAAGAGTGCAATATTTCTTAGTGTATGAATTTCCTCTTAGGGGTGATGTGACACACTGCATTCCTTAAGAAAGTTAATATTTTACTCTTGACTTGTCCTCTCTTGGAGACATTAGGTACGATGTTCCCTAATATGAAGACCTTACACAAACTAAGCAAAAGCCCTTTTAAAAATAATTTTACTTGCATTATTGTTCATAAGTAATTAGCATAATACAACTTGTTAACCTTGTGAAGCTTGAACCCATAATTTCAAAGCCACCTAGCATAACACACCTTGCTAGCTTTTGGAGCCTTGTCTTGTTCAGAGGTGCTTAGCATAATGTAGCTTGTTAAGCCCTATGGAGCTTGAAACCTTATCTTATGGTGCCTTATTGAAGTTGTCAAGAGGATATCTTTGATAGGGTATGGGAGACTACTATGATTCTCTCATTTTCCACCCTTTGGGAGACTTACCTAGATAGCCTAAAGTTTTTCTACCTCAGAGTGAGCACAAAACAAAAGCTTAGATGTGCCTATGCTGATCAGACAGTCTAGGCCTAATCTTCCTAGTCTTTGATGTATGATTGAGTATCTTTTTCACTGTTGCATACATAAGTGTCTTGAATGTATGCTTTAGTTTGAGTTTCACATGGGGTCATACTCTCGCTAAAGTGGGGCCTAATTGTAGTGTAGGAAAAAGTATCCTTTTTCACACTTAATCTGGGAATGAAAAATTAATAATAAAATGAGCTTAATGATGCCTTAGTTTAGTATTGTAATATGTTTTACATATTCACATTAAGTTTAGGGCCTTGTTTATTGAAATGGACTTAATTGTACCTTACTTTTAGTGTTGTAAGGTGTGCCTTTACACTTTCACACTAACCTAGGGATTCATTAATTAATTGAGGTTAATTTTCCTTAATTGGCCCCTTTAATTCAAATCCAAACCTAATTAATTGCATTTTTTGAGGGATAAACCTAACATTCATAAATGCCATATTAACATAATTTTTAACATTATGCAATGTCTATCCTACATAAGTGACCTAGGACCCATTCACCATAGGGTGAATGGGTCCTCACTTAGGCCTAAGACCTAAATTCAAACTATGTTTTTGGTAGTTTTTTTATGATTTCAAATGTGTATTCACATGTCAGTTGTGTTATTTTAATTTTGGGGATTAATGTTAAGATATGTATAAATAATAGGTCATTTCACTATGTTTCATCCTAGAAATTTTATGTGACTTTGTTGGATCAAGCTAGAGCTTATCGAGAGCATTCAAGAGAATTTTCAAGGCATTCAAGAGAAGAAATATTGAAGATTATTGCAGAAATCAAGATTCCATTGTCATGTCAAAGATTTCTTACATCATGCATGTTGTTTGAGCTAATATGGTGATGTAGAGTTCAAGATCTATTCAAGTATTGAAGGAAATAATTTCAAATCAAGTATCATGATCAAGATCCACATCCATTAAAGCCACTTCATGCTAGTTGCATATCTACAATCCAAGGTTCAAACAAAGGTTTGGTGATTTGTGACAATGTTTGTTCATTCATCATTCCTTCATGCTATTTGATTTCATTTCAAGGGTTTGACCAAGGAAAACACCCATTCACCTAACAAACAAAATTTTTCTCTCTTTGATGTGTGATTATAGATTTTATGTGGAAGATTCTTTGAAGAGAAAAATTGTAGAAATCTGCAAAGTTGTCAAATTTGTAAGAAAAGTTCTCATTTCATGAAAACTCTTCTATAGGATTTATTTCAGGTGTTTGACATTGAGAATCAAGGATTTGGGAGTGTAGACATAGAAAAAGAGAACCCAAAAAAAGATATCAGAGAGCCCTAGACAAGACCCATTCACCATAGGGCGAATGAGTCCTTAGTGAGCTTCAAAAAGTGACTTTTCATGACTGGTACACAACAACTTCCCTTTTTCCATATTTTCCTTTTGATTGTTGTTTCCATCAATTTTGAGTACATTCTTTCATTTGCATTTTAGAGCTTTCATTTTGGAGTTTTTTTTATGGTTTTAATCTTTCTCCCTAAAGTGCTATTTAGCTTAGATCCCCATCCTTGCATAGAAAGGAAATTTACTGATTCATACCCTGATTTGACTCACCTTTTGGTTGTTACTCATCTCATTTTTTGGATCTCATTTCCTTGAATGAAATTTGAGAAATAGGTCCTTTGTTATCAATCCACATTTGATTTAACCCCCACCTATTTTTCGTAATGTTAGGTCTTCATCAACTTTGACACTTGCACTCTCAACAATCTTTCTTAGTCTCTTGTTGTAGCACTGATAATATTTTCTTTTAGTAGAATATCCATGGAAGATACCTTCATTATACCTCACATAAAACTTTCCTAAGTTTTCTTCATCTCTTCTGATATAACATTTGCTTCCAAACACTCTGAAGTATTTGACAGTAGGAACCCTTCCATACCTAAGCTCATAGGGAGTCTTTGTGTAGTTTTCTCTTCCTTGTACTCTGTTTAGTATATAAACATCAGTATGAATTTCTTCTCTCTAGTAAACTTCTAGTATATTTTCTTCTTCCATCATTGTCCTTGTAGCTTCTTAAACATTCTTATTCTTCCTTTCAACCACTCCATTCTACTGAGGAGTCCTAGGGGCAGATAAATGCCTCTTTATTCCATGATTCTCACAAAATATATTGAATTCATTAGAGGTGAATTCTACACCTTTGTTATACCTCAAACATTTGATTTTCATATATTTTTCATTCTCAACCATTGCAACACACTATTTCCTCTTATTTTTTAAATTTTCTCTAAAGCCCTTGGAAACCAAGAACTAGAGACACAAATCTTCATCACTTCCTCATCGCCACCAAGCCAACTACAACATAGAAACTCAACCACACATCCACAAGTAGAAGCTTATCAAAGAAACACTAGACGTTGACACCAGTAGCTTACTAATGACAACATAATGCAACTATTCAAAGCATCATTAAAGACAACACCAGTTAAATACCAACTGCTCACATCCTTGCAACAATCTCCTGCTTATACCATTGACACCAATGACAACACACAAGCTTATTGACATCAATGATAACACCAACTATATATAATTGCAATAGGTGTCTCCTTTAGGTTAGTGCTTATAAACTATTTTGAGGATTAGTGTCTCTAGTGGGTTGGTTCCTACAAAATCATTGTAAGACTTCATTATTTTTGCGAGGTTGGATTTGGATAGTAGTTCCAAGAAGCTTTTCTCACCATGGTTTTTCCCTTTTATTTTTCCATGCAAATCTAGTGTTATCTTAAATTTTCATTTCTTCCATTTCTACTTTTGATGTGTTGTGATTTTTTAATGTTCATTGAATAAAGTTAAAGTTTAATTATATACTTATTCACCCCCTTAGTATATTTATGTGTTCAACAATTGGTATAAAAGCTAAGTTCCTTGGTGCAGCTTAATAGTTGGAAGTAGATCTTGGATTTGAACAGATGGTAGGTCAAGATGGATCTCACTCAAACAAGCTATCATAATTTTGTTGGAAAAATTATGCATTTTGGATTATAAGGATGGAAGCATACTTAACATCACTAGGGTTTGATGTTTGGAAATTGGTTGTGGATGGCTTCAATGTTCCTGCAACTCCTCCAAAAAATGAGGCTAACAAGAAGGCATGTGAGTATAATTCTAAAGCTAAGAATGCAATTTTGAGTGGACTAAAAAATTCTAAATTTTCAAGGTAATGCACTGGGTGATCCCACAATAGTGGCTTACACTTTTTGGGATATTCTAATTTTTTGCTAAAATCACATATTTTTAGAAAATATAATGATTTAAGCCTTGAAATTTTCTATTTAATGGATTCCAATTGAAGAGGGCTTGATCAAAACACCTTAGATCAAACCCCCTTAGATAGAACCCCACTAGTTTTAAACCATACCTATAACAGAGTCTCCTTTACACCTATCAAAATGCTGATAAAAACCAGTTTTGATTTACCTTTTGGGGGATCAAATGAATTCATTTTTAAAAAAAATTATAATTATATAGTCCTTATTATAAGCTTCTAATCCTCAATTTCATCTCTTGACAGTTATGTTATTTTTGTTTTCTTGTGAATCTTCGGGTTTCACCAAAATCAAGCTCTATTTTGCACATGTGCAAAGTATGTGTCAATATATATATATATATATATATATATATATATATATATATATATATATATATATATATATATATATATATATATATATATATATATATCAATGCACTAGATATTGATGTCCTTGAACTAGCAAAAAAAATAAAATTGAATTTGATACATACAAAAAAAGTGATGTTTTAGCTAGTAAATCATGTTTCAATTGTAACTGGTTTGAATTTGAAACTTAATTAAGAAAAAAAATCTTCAATGAAATACTAGATATTGTAGTTACAAATCTAAATTAAAAAAAAATATATATCCTTCATAAAAAAAAGTTATGTGCTGGCTAGTAACGTCACTCTTTAAAAATGGTGTTTAGTGTTAAAAACTAGTTTTCAAAGGAAATGGAAAAATAAGTTAATGGTTAAAATTTTTAAAAGTCATTTGAATCTCAAACAAAATTCACTAAATCTTGGGTTTTCATCGTCGCCAGATTCCACTCATGGTTTAGTATAAGGTGCAAAGGGTGGGTTGGTTAAAAATTAGTTCAATGTCTGGTTGTTAAAATTGTGGCTTGGTGTGGGATCACTTACTCTAGAATTTAACAATAATTTGATAAAAGTACTTGAGGGTTATGAGGTGATGATGGAGTTCACTCAGTGATCACAAGCCTCGGAAGCAAGTTTGAAAATTTGAAGATGAAAGAAGAGGAAAATATAGTTGACTATCTACTTAGGGTGGATTAAATTTTCAATGCTATCACAAGACTTGGTGAAGAATTGAAAGAACCAGTAATCATCAAGAATGTACTAAAATCCCTTTCCCAAAGGTATGATGCAAAAATTTCTACTATTGAAGAAGCTAGAGATTTGAATCACTTTACAATGGATGAACTATTTGGATATCTCATTGCTTATAAAATGAGGAATGTAAATAAAAATACATCAAAGAAATAAGTTTCTTTTAAAGAATCCAAGAAAGAAAGGAATGAATAATTTGAACCAAGTGATGTGTTAGATGATGAGGAATCTATAGTGTCGAAAAATGTCATCGGTGACATTTCCACACTTGTTTGGGTCCTCGTAAAATTGAGCTTAATGATGCCTTGACATAGTGTTGTAATGTGTTTAACACACTAACATTAGGTCTTGGTCCCTTGTGAACTAAATAAACTTAATTACACCTTATTTGGAGTGTTGTAACACACTTTCATAGTTTTCTAGGGTTTTCATAAATAATTGGGCTTCTTTATGCTTTAATTGGCCCTATTTTGTACCCACAAGGCTTAATTTATTCATCATTTCAAGGATAATCCTGACATAAACCAACATCCAATCATCGTTTAGGTATTTTTAAGTTGTGTGACCTTGGTTTAGTGATTTGGGACTCATATGCCACTTTGGGGGTATGAGTCCCACCTAGAGTTTTGCGTCCTGATCCTGGTTTTACACCTTTCTAAGAATTTTTTAAATTGGCCCCATAAATTATGCCTAATGGGGATCAAACGTTACCTTGGTTATATGAGTCCCGTGTGGCCCAAAATTAAAATTAAATCAAATTCTTGGCAGGATTTTATCCTCCTGGATCTGATGTCGACTTTTAGTGTTGTAATTTTGGGAATCTTGGCATAATTAAATATAAATACAAGGTTTTTTCACTCATTTTCACCCAAGAATTTTGTGAGAGCATTCATAATAGAAAATTGGATTTCACAAAAGCATTCAAGTCTTTACAAGAGCATTCAAGAGTCTTCAAGAGTTGATCATCGAGTGTTTTAGAGCATTATTCAAGCATCAAGCATCATCTCAGTCTTCATGCATCATGTTTGTTTGCCGAGCTAACAATTGATGTGGGGGATTTTATGATTTAGATAACGCATTCAATCAGGTCTGTCACATTCAACAAAGTCAAGATCTACCATCCATTAGACCATCTCCTTACATGTTTTCAGCCTCCTCTTATGTTGATTGATACAGGTTGCAACATCATATTTTGGCATTCATCATATTCCTAGTTAATTTCATTCAGGATTGATTACCCAAAATAGTGACCAAGGAAAACCCATTTCTACTAACATAACAACAATTTTCCCTCTCTTTAGTGTGTTTGCAGGTTTAGGTTGAAGACACATTGAAGAGAAAGTTTGGAGAAAGTTGTCAAAGTTGTCACCTTGCATTGAAGATCATTGGGAGACTTCTACAGGTTACAAATCAAGGTTTCAGATCCGAAAAGAAATTGTGTCACAACCCACCCTAAATTTATAAATTACTTTTCACTTTTTGGTAATTACTATGATGAATCATGAGGTTATGAAACCTTGAAAGTTGCATGTTATGATGGATTTGCTCAATGATATGTTATTGCATTTAAATGGAATGTTGATGATTATTTGATGTCATGAATATGATGAAATACTATGATATAATTCTATTTATTAAAGCAAACAAATAATGAATAATGCAATGTAATGTCTATGGTTTCAATTTGGAATCATGACAGTATTTAATGCTATGAATTGGATGAAATTTTATAATGTTTCCCTGACTAACTATCATTGTTTACCTAAGTGATAATTTAGGAAAGATCTAAACACCTCTAGAGAGAAAGAGGGGGACTATCACCTAGGAGAAGGGTGGCATTATGGAGTCTTCGGTTATGTCATCTAAGCTTGAGATAGTCAAGTAGGACTAGATTAACCTAATATGTCTAGGGGATGTTTCTTGCATGCTTGAGGTAAGTTTTCATATGTTAGCTTGTTGAGTTCCCAGTTTCGCAATGAATGGTGGTTTTGGGCTTGTAAGCCTTCTTGCTTCTTTTCATATATAAGTATATGTATGATGGAATATAAATATGCATAGCCATACTTGTATTTATATATTCAAACTACTTTAAAAATGTATTGGCACAATTTTTCCTTCCCAACAACGATGCCAAGTTTGATGTAATTATTAACGTCGCAACTCATGTTAATGATGCCACCCTACCTAAAGGTTACTATTATCTTTTTATTGGTATTAAAATTGGCTTATAAAGTTGATAGAGGGAATGTTGGCTCAATTCCTTCAAACAAAGAAGAGCTCTTAATTAAGTGACTCAATGCATTAAATTGAACCTATACCTTTTATTTAAAGGATATATCCATTATGAATATCAATGCCTTGATGTATTTATGAAATTTTGAGGAAAACTATTGTTGTAGCCTATTATTTTGGAGGAAACAATGATATTAATAGCATTGTGATATATAGTGGAACCCTTTTAAATCATGGTGGAGGAGCTTGATAGATTTAAGGTGGAAAAATTAATAATTCTAATGTTACCAATCATTGTTCATCGTGGCAAGGCCATTCTCTTATAACTAAATTTTATTAGTTTAGATGTTAATCTTTGACCAATCAAGGCCACGGGTATGCACACGAGGTCGTAGGCTCATTATGAGCTCTAAATATTACATACCAACTAATAAAAATAAGAAAAACGTGCAACATCGTGGAAGTTAGGAAACCACTAGAAAAACTAAATTGAAACCATTTCTTGCTCATATCTTCTCAAGCCTTTCTTGGGTGAAAATAGTAGTGGGTGGATATTCCTTGTTCTACATTTTACACCGAAGCAATCTCCTGTTTTTACTATGTGAAAACTATCCAATCCTGCAACTGTTTCTTGCAATCTTTGAAATCAAATTACCCTAGGAAAGTAAATGGGGGATATCGTGAGAACCGTGTGGGGGAACAAACTACTCTAACCATTA
>VDFB02002741.1:0-53239 GCA_007258455.2 Sequoia sempervirens | reverse complement strand
AAAAAGAAACAAAAAAAAGTGATTGTAATCATATCATGACAACCATATTTTTGATAATATGTAAAAACTGAAAGAATGATTATTATATGTTAATGAATGAATGTGAATATGTTAATTAATGAACGTTATATGTTAATGAATGAATGTTATATGTTATTAATGGATGAATGAATGAATGTTATATGTTATTAATGGATGAATCAATGATTAATGTTATATGATTGGGTATGGGGAATTGAGAGTGATGTGAGGGGGGGAGGGGCCAAATGAGCTTCCCCCATCACGTGGTTGGCCCTGTTAAGTAGAGAATATTAAACTATTCTAAAAAAAAAGAGAAGCTCA
This sequence comes from Sequoia sempervirens, assembly GCA_007258455.2. Taxonomy (NCBI): domain Eukaryota; kingdom Viridiplantae; phylum Streptophyta; class Pinopsida; order Cupressales; family Cupressaceae; genus Sequoia; species Sequoia sempervirens. The sequence goes on along the minus strand of VDFB02002741.1, from coordinate 52,897 downwards.
ATAAGGTAATGCACTTTTCAATATAAGAAATGCATCGTTTGAAGCATCAAACCAATATGCAGTCTGTATGTATGATCAGTCGTCAGTCTCCGCAATGGTACATTTCCATGAATATATATATATATTTTTAAATTGCTTCTTCGTTGCAATTTCGAGGACAACTACTGAAAAATCAACAGAAAGGCTCAACAAAGTTGCTATAGCTGCGATGACGATTTCGTCGTAACTCCTTGCCCATTTCATCACCCTTCCGACGATCTTTCGGCATTGCTACCACGCTACTCCCTACCCATTTCGTTGCACTTTCGATGAACTTTTGGTGTTCTTCTGACGATACTCCTTGCTAATTTCATTGCAAAGTCGATGAACTCTTCGTGTTGTTTCGACGCTACTACTTGCCTATTTCGTCGCACATTCGACAAACTTTTGGTGTTGTTTCGACGGTACTACTTGCCTATTTCGTCACAATTGTGACGAACATCTTCTGTTGTTTCGACACTACTGCTTGCCTATTTCGTCGAACCGGCGATGAACTTCTAGTGTAATTTGTCGGTGGATACACAGTTTTCGTTGATATTCTGATGAAATCCTGAGGTATTTCACGATGTCGTCGACCGACGATTCTTCGCTGTGATTTTGACATTTAATTTTTCATCGGCCTTTCAACGAAAAAATAGCGACAGAAAGATTTTTGCCATTCCGTCGCTCTTCCGACAAAGATTTGTCGAACGACTGACGAACGCCCGTCGAAAAATGGTGTCAAATCTAGTAGTGAGGGGTTGCTCTCACATATTTTTCTATCTGTCTCAGGCTGTTGTGCTTGCTTTTCTTCTCACTCCTATTTACCACTTTTCTCTCACTTTTTCCAACATTCTTTTCCAATTTCTCAAGCCTCACCTCGATCTTTCCTACTTCACGAACTATCTATCCCATCTTTTCAAACTTCTCATTCTCCACTTTCTCCTAATAATGCTCCCAAAACAATATTCACACGATCTCCTCACAACCCATCCCATCCCATCCCATTTCATTCTCAACCATAGCTTTAAATGTCTTGAATTTATCTAATGCATTATATTTTTCTTTAAGAAAAGTAACCCATGTCATTCTAGAATAATCATCAATCAAAAGCATAAAATACCTATCACCTTGTAGAATTCTCACCCTTGTAGGACCACAAAGACCTGTATGGATTAATTCCAACAGTTTGATAGCAGATTGTTCATTTCCCTTGAAACTACTCCTTGTTTGCTTTCCAAATTGACAACTCACAAATGGAATTGATAGGTTTTTTGATTCTCGGTAGATCTCTCACTTTATGAACTAAACTAATTATTTCCAAATAATCAAAATTCATGTGACACATCCTCTAGTGCCATAACCAACTATCACTAATATGAGACATAAAGTAATGTCCATTAGCACCCTTAAGGTGATATATATTTCCATCTGTTCTCTTACCAACAACAATCAAAGTTTTAGACCCTTTTCTGATCTCACATGATTCATCCTTAAAAATAAGATTGTATCCCTTGCTACACATTTGTCCAACACTCAAAAGGTTATGCCCTAAACCCTTAACATAGTAAACATTATCAGTGTTATCTTTCCATCAAAACTGATTGAACCTATTCCACAAATCTTAGCTCCTAAATCATCTCCAAATTTAACTAGTCCTCCATCATATTTTTCAAGTTTAACAAACTTACTTTTTTCTCCGGTCGTGTGATTAGAGCAACCACTATCAACAACCCAGTAATTCTTATCTTCTTTAACATGAAAAGCAAATACCAAAGTACCTTCAACCTTATCCTTCATCTCTGAAACAATTTCCTTCACACAACTTTTAGAGTTAGTAGAACTAGATTCTTCATTTATAGCCAAAAACAAGCATTCATTATCATCAAGATCTCCATAGTCAAATTCATCATAAAAAATACTAGCATCTTCTCTAACATAGTAATATATTTTAATTATCTTTCCTTTATTCTTCTTATTCTTATTGTTTATATCTCTTTTCGGACATCTCAAAGCATAATGACCTATATCACCTAAGAAAAAAACATTTTAAAGGTAGTTTGCCTTTGTACTTACCAATAACCTTCTTCATTCTTCTTACAAAGTTAGCTTCCACATCATCAAGATCTTCTCCATCAGAATCTTCAACCTTCTCTGATTTACTAGTCTTGAAAGTAGTCTCTACTTTTGTACCATTCTTCAAACTAAGTTTTTTCATTTCAAATGCAGTTAATGTACCAATCAACTGATCTCTAGAATAATTGTCAAAATCTATAGTTCCCTCAATAGCAAATACCTTTTCAATGTAACAATTAATAAGAGATTTGATAACTTTCTTTACTACTTTAGATTCTTTAATTGTTGCACCAAGACCTCTCATAGCACTTACTAGCTCATCAACTCTCTGTATATAGACTTTAATTGTTTCATCCTTAGACATTCGCATCATTTCAAACTATGCCTTTAAATTATGCAATTTTGCTTGTTTGATCTTTGGATCTCCTTCATAGATGCTTTTTAGCTAATCTCAAACCTCTTTAGTAGTCTTGAAACTCATAACTTTTACTAATTCAATATTTGAAAGACTATTCACTATAATAAATCTTGCCTTAGCATTGATATCATGTGCCTTGATCTATGCACTTGTACTTGGACCATTTTGAGGTGGAGTATGTGTAGTTTGATAAGCCTTTTCAATATCATATCCTTGAGCTGCTAGATATCCTTCCATCTTTGTCTTCCAAAATGCATGATATGTGCCATCGAATCTAGGGCATTCCAAAGAAACCCTGTTCGCCATCCTGGATCTACCTCAAGTGGTTAAGTTTTTTTTCAAGGAACCTTGCTTTGATACCAATTGTTGAATGAACAAGACAACCGAGAGGGGGGTTGAATCAATTGTATCCAATCAAAACCCTCAACAGTAATCAAATCTACATGCATTCATTAAACCCTTATTTTGTTAATGTGATTAAACTTGAAATGCAAATAACATAAAATGAAATCACAACACCATACACAAGAGAACACTAGATTTACATGGAAAACCTAATGAGGAAAAAACCATGATGAGGATTAGCTCACAATATAAGTAATAGAAAAACTGGTACAAAAGGGCTCACTAGCAGAACATGACACACTGTCCAAAAAGGTTCACAACCAAGGATCACTGCCATAGAAGGAACAAGAAGATAGAAGAGAAAATTTACACAAAGAATACTTCTCAATGCAACAAGGAATCCGCCACAATTTCTTGCAGACTTTCACAACTTGAATGATTTCAAATGCCTTTAACTCACTTCCTTCAGGAACCCTAACATTGAAATTCACACTACTCTACTCAAATTCACATCACACACATCACTCACATCGATCTAACATCTATCTTACTTCTTTCTTGCTTCTTCCTTGCATCTCACAACAACACCATAGTTATTTATATCAACCCCATCCTTGAAAACCTTCTCTAATGTTGACAACTAGCCATTACACATATAACTTCAAAATAGGTTGGCACCTAAGCATTCCTGTGATGGATAGAAATAAAGGAATGCCATATAAATCCTTAATTAGGACCCAAATAAATCCTAACACACCTTAACAAACTTTCACAAACCTCGCATGTACTATTAACACAAGGTCGACCAACACTTGTGCTAAACACCATAAAACATTAAGTACACACTTCCTTAAATCAATCCAAAAGTTTTGGACAACATAATTCACTTGAACACGATCTAGAATAATCCATGAACTACTTGAGATTCATCAACCACTTCATCCAAGCTTGCATCATATAAATACTTCAACTTAGAACAATTATTAAACCTTATTCGCATATTGACAATTGAAACTCACTTTGTATTGCACCAAATCAAGTAAGATCTTGAATACCAAAAGATACAAACATTATAAACAACTTCTGAAATCCACACAACCTGAATCAATACAACGGAGAAACGTAGAGCAAATACATTTCTCCCAAGCCATAGAAAACATCATTGAAAAACTAGTTCACACACTGGTGAAAACATCTCGCTCTGTAAAATGATCCAGAAACCCAAATTATGAATATAACAACCTCTGACAACCATGAACAACATATTAGATCCACACAAGCATAAGATGAATACAGAAGGAATGCAGAACACAATACCAGAGCATACTATGAACACTTGCACAACACAGTTTACTCTATTTATCAAATTTTCTCAAAAGCACCTGGAAACCAAATACCAAAGACATCATCTCAACTCATTACTTCATTCCAACTCATCTTCGGACACTACAACAAAAAATATAGCTCCATGTACTCACAACACTTCCTCAATATCTCAACTATACATGCACAACCTACAACAATTTGTTTTCCTCTTTTTCAAAATTTTCTCAATATCCTCAACATGCAACAAACTTCCTTAACACATAGTTGACATCAATGAAAACACCATTCAATAGACTTCCCATTGACATCAATTATGAGACCTTCATACTTGCAACATATTCTTCAAGATTCTTGTATATACTTCATGTCTTGCACGTATTCATGTGTATGCTTCATGCTTCTTGTGTATACTTCATGTTTTCACATGTATGCCTCATGCTCATATGTATACTTCATGTATTACATGTATTCATGTGTATGCTTCTTGCTTCCTATGTATACTTCATGTATTACGTGTATTCACATGTATGCTTCATGCTTCTTGTGTACACTTCATGTTTTCACGTGTATGCTTCATGCTTCTTGTGTATACTTCATGTATTACATGTATTCATATGTATGCTTCATGATTCATGTGTATACTTCATGTATTATGTGTATTCACATGTATGTTGCATGCTTCCTATGTATACTTCATGAATTACATGTATTCATGTGTATGCTTCATGCTTCTTGTGTATACTTCATGTGTTCACATGTATGCTACATGCTTTCTATGTATACTTCATGTATTACGTGTATGATTCATTCTTCATGTGTATACTTCACATATTACGTGTATTCATGTGTATGCTTCATGCTTCCTATGTATACTTCATGTGTTCACATGTATGCTTCATGCTTCCAGTGTATACTTCACGTATTATGTGTATTCACATGTATGCTTCATGCTTCTTGTGTATATTTCATGTATTAACGTATATGCTTCATGCTTCTTGTGAATACTTCTTGTATTATGTGTATTCATGTGTATGCTTCATGCATCTTGTGTATACTTCATGTGTTCACGTGTATACTTCATGCTTCATGTGTATATTTCATGTGTTCACGTGTATGCTTCATGCTTCCTATGTATACTTCATGTATTATGTGTATTCACGTGTATGCTTCATCCTTCATGTGTATACTTCATGTATTACATTTATTCACGTGTATGTTTCATGTTTCCTATGTATACTTCACGTATTACATGTATTCACGTGTATGCTTCATACTTCATGTATTATGTATATCTAGGTGTTTGCTTCATGACCAGATGTATCTTCAACAAGATTACTCCATGTGTATTTATGATTACTTTATGCTTAGAAATTATGAAAATATTAAAATGTTGTCTGTCGAAATGCTTTCTAGGTTGATAAGCACTAACAAATTAACTTATCTAAAATCGAATTACTATTAGTATCCAAATGCAATAATGAAGAGTTATAGCTATTCAAAAGGTGTGATTCCCTCAAAATTGTGACATTAAAGGGAGAGAATTTCATTTGAGAAAGACATCCATACCATCATTGAAGAAAGACATCCATACCATCATTTGAGAAAGACATCCATACCATCATTGAAGAATTCAATTAAGAATAGAACCTTAAGCAATATTGCAAATAAATTAATTTAGGTTATCACAAATAGTGATGATATGATTTAGGTTGTGACTTTTCAAAGGCGAAAAGTTGTGACCCTTTGAATAGGAAAGACTATCGCCCTTTTATAATGAAGGGTTGTGACAATTCCTAGCGTATATGCGCCCACCTAGACATGTTGGGGTTAACGGTTTGGCCTCACGAAGAATAAAACAAAAAGTAGCCTACCTTGCAACTTTACACTACATGCATTTAACATTTTTTGGGGCAGCAGGAAAACTTTCACCATGGGAAAATGGCTTGGAGATATGAAAAATTGAGAGTTTATTGTAGAAGGACCCAATATGATACTATACCTTTAAACGAAATGTTTTTTAGTGCCACAATTTATGAATAACAACTTGTCAAAGTTTGCTGCTCTTTTGCACTTTAGTCTCTTAAGAGATATCGTTGATGCAATGTAGCTCATACTGTTTTAGCATGTTTGGGTGCAAAATAGGGCCTTTCCTAGTGTAAACCTACCCATACATATGTGTTGGAACTATCGGTTTGGTTGCATGAGAAACAAAACAAAAATTACACCACCTTGGAACTTTACACTGCATACATTTGACACTTTTTCCATCAACTGAAAACTTGTCACCACGAGAAAATGAATCAAAGATATAAAAATTTGAGAGAGGTTATTGTAGAGGGGCCCTATGTGATCTTGTACCTTTAGAAAGAATTTTTCTAAGTGCCACAATTTCTAAATAACAACTCATCAAAGTTTCCTGCCCTTTTACACTTTGGTCTCTTAAGACATATTGTCGGTGCAATGTACCTTGGACTCCTCTGGCATGTTTGGAATTGTTAGTTTGGTCACATGACAAAAAAAACAAACATTACACCACATTGCAACTTTAAACTACATGCATTTTATGCTTTTTCCATCAATTGAAAACTCGTCACCATAAGCAAATGGATTAGAGATATCAAAAATTGAGAGAGGTTATTGCCCTTTTGCACTTTGGTCTCTTAAGAGATATCACAGGTCCAATGTAGCTTGGACTGTTTCAACATGTTTGGGTGTGAATCAAGACCTTTCATAGCATAATCCTACCCATCCAAATGTGTTGGAACTATCAGTTTTGTTGTACAATGAACAGAACAAAAATTACACCACCTTGCAACTTTACACTGCATGCATTTAATATTTTTTCCATCAACTGAAAACTCGTCACCACAAACAAATAGATTGGAGATATCAAAAAATAAGAGAGGTTATTGTAGAGGGGCCTTATGTGATTCCATACCTTTTGACAGAATGTTTCTAAGTCCCATGGTTTTTGAATAACACCTCTTCAAAGTTTTTTTCCCTTTTGCACTTTGGTCTCTTAAGAGATATCATTGGTGCAATGTAGCTCAACTTTTCTGACATGTTTGGGTGTGAAACATGAACTTTTCTAGCGTAAAACTACCCATCTAGATGTTTTGGAACAAAATAAACAAAACAAAAATTACGCCACCTTGCAACTTTACACTGCATGCATTTGACGCTTTTTCCATAAACTGAAAACTCGTCACCACAAGTAAATGTATCATAGTTATCAAAAACCAAGAGAGGTAGTTGTAGAGGGGGCCTACATGATCCTATACCTTTAGAAAAAAAAATTCTAAGTCCTATGGTTTTCGAGTAACAACTCGTCAAAGTTTGCTACTCTTTTGCACTTTGGTCTCTTAAAAGATATCGTCGGTGCAATGTAGCTCAGACTGTTCCGACATGTTTGGGTACAAAAAAGGACCTTACCTAGTGGAAACCTACCCATTTGAACATGTTGGAACTATCAGTTTGGTCGCAAGATGAATAGAACAAAAATTACACCACCTTGCAACTTTACACTGCATGCATTTGATGCTTTTTCCATCAACTAAAAAAATCGTCACCACAAGCAAATGGATCAGAGATATCAAAAAATGAGAGAGGTTATTGTAGAGGGGCCCTACATGATCTCATTCATTTTGAAGGAATGTTTCTAAGTCCCATGGTTTCTAAGTAACAACTCATCAAAGTTTGTTTCCCTTTTGCACTTTGGTCTCTTAAGAGATATTATTGGTGCAATGTAGCTCAGACTATTTTGACATATTTGGTTGTGAAATAAGACCTTTCCTAGTGTAAACCTACCCATTTGGATGTTTTCAAACTATCATTTTGGTCGCATGATGAGCATAACAAAAATTACATCACCTTGCAACTTTACGCTACATGCATTTGATCTTTTTCCATCAACTAAAAACTCATCACCACGAGCAAATGGATTGGAGATATCAAAAACCAAGAGAGGTTATTGTAGAGGGGCCCTGCATGATCCCGTATCTCCCAACAAAATGTTTCTAAGTCCCATAATTTCTGAGTTATAAGTTGTCAAATTTTTCCGGTGCAATGTAGCTCTAACTGTGTTTGTTGATGTACTTTCAACACCACATGTTGTAGATGGTGTGTCTTCAACTGGAGATGCGATTGCTGATGTAATTGAACATGATTTATTGTAGATAGTGTGTCTTGAACTTCACTTATGGTTGATGATGTGTCCCCAACTTCGGGATTCATTTGTTTCCTTGCACGAAGTTTTTTTCATCCATTCCCTTTGTGATGCCAATTCGACATCTCTCTTAGATTGCATGGAATTTCTTCTTCTATGGGGTTCAATTTATTTTCTTCATGAAATTATCTTTTTGTTTCTCTTCTCCTTGAATTTCGGGCTTCATGTTCATCCAACGTTAGAGGCTTTGCTTGTTTCCTCGGCATGATGTTGAATGCTACATGTTCACAAACACAAAAGAACAAAAGTAAGTAATGCTCACTAAAACAAAAATATCAAAATCAAAGTTTCAAATGATTGCAATTGATCTATGTGATAAGGTGACAAGCACAAAAAATTAGTTTTATATAAAAAAAATTGATAAACAATTGAATTGTATAAACATGACAAATATGACCTCATATAATCAAATAAATCTAAAAAACTCCAAATTTACAACATAATTGTTGAATATAAAATGGATAGTCACTTTAATTAATGAACATGATTTTCATCCTTCTCAAATACACCTAAACATAAAGGGCAACAATAATACTCTTTCACCAAGGCAGCACTAATACTCTTTCAAATACCAAGTCTATTTGAAGTGACTATTTTCGAAACCCTAAGAAAATACCAAGTCTAAAAATGGAAGTAACATAGATAGTTTGGAAGTATTTGAGAGAAAGAAGTAGCAAATTTATTCATAACATTTAAAGGGAAACATGTAATAAAGGACATTCATAAGTCTTTATGACAGTCATAACAATCCACCATGTATGAAATGAACACAAAAGATAAAGGATAGAGTCAAATCATGATAGCAACCATCACAAGGCATATCACCATTTCTATGGAATTCTCTATGTTTTCAAGTTTTATTTTAGTATGTGTAGGATGATTATTATAGTCAAAATCAATTATGACCTAGATCTATCTTGTGTGTGTGGAAAAAAGTATACTTATCTTTGTCATGGTAGATATCTACATTACGTTTCTAAAAAAATTAAAGTCATGCATTTGGGTCACAAATGTATATTCATGGACATTCATCTTTAGGTAAATTCCTATTTATGGAAACAAGTTTGAGAGGGCAACAATAAAATTACAGTCACTTTCAATCCAAGGTAGGACAATAATATCAATATGAAGGTTATGCAATCAAGAAGCCAACCATATGGTCATAATGAGAATAGGAGACAAACAACAACAACTATGCAGTGAAGGAGGTTTCAAACAATGCAATGAACTTAGAGAAGGTTACAAAGGAAGTGAACATAATGTTGAGGACAACCACCATGAAGAAGGGTGATGAAGGAATTGTTGACCAAGAAGATGGTAAGGGCAGACCTATGACAGTCTTAGGTAAAGAAGCATGCATATGAAAATGAGCATGCACATGAATTTGTTCTTGGGCCTATGAGAACCTTACAATGCCTGTGAATCTATAAATTGGAGGTTGCATTGGTTCGTAAAAACGCAATGGGAGGAAAATTTTCATATCGTGCCTTCTTAGATTGATGGAAGAGGGAACAACTTAATGTTATTTAGATTCTTCTTTTAGAATTAAACATAACAATTGTATGTAGTATTTCAAAGAGATGGGAGGAAAAGGAAAGGAGTGCAACAACAAGCACAAATATACAATTAATGGAGGAAGGAGAAAATTACATCCATGTATCCAAGGTCTTATTTAATAAGTGACAAGGGGCAGATTGTAGCTAGTCATTTGTATACTCATTGAATATGAAAATTTGCTACAAAATATAGGTAGTAGGTAATTGCAACTTCCACAGTCTATGTTTTCCACTATCATAGTCTATTTTTTCTCTCTTAAGAGGATTTCTAGGATAAATATAGTGTTCTTAATTCTTCATTATAGTGGTGGTTTGTAGGATAAATATAGTGTTCTTAATACTTTTGAGATTTCCAAATCCACCTATACTCTAGCCAATTTAGAGTGAATCAATTTTTTTGTTTTTAGATCAATTGCTAAAAATCAAATGAAAAGAAATTGATCTATGCTAGAAGTAAAGGAAACTATGCAACTAATGGAGCAAGGGGAAAATTACATCCATACCCAAGGTCTTATTGAATACAAGGGAAGATTTGTACAATCATTGAATATGAAAATTTGCTAAAACTTGGAGCTCTAATATAACTTCATCTCTAATCACTAGGTTTATAACCCTAGAGATAAATTAAACATAAACTATCTTAAGCTAGCTATTCACCTACAACTCTTGAGAACATAATGAGAAAATCACACAAATGACTCTTAAATTGGCCAATGACATGAAGATGTTGATAATAATTACAATGGCGAATAATGATGGCACATAATGTTAGGAGTGGAATTAACATATGAGTAGGATCTTCTTCCTATAAGCGTATTCTTGAAGTTAAAAAAAATTATCCTTTTTTGGTGATGCAAATGAAGTTATACTAAATTTATAAGAACACATCATAGTTGGAATGACCCATTGATAGTGGATGTGGTGACAAAGGGGTTATAGTGGTAAAAAACCCATATAAATCGATCAAATATACAATATGTCATAAACTTCAAACAAAACTCATAGAAATTAATGGTATATCACTAGACCCTTTACATAAAATCCATCTAGCTACAAGAAAAAGAGTGATTTCCACTAACCATGATTGAAATGGACTACTATAAGAAATTCAACTAGAATACATAAGCATGTTTGTGTTAAGTTCAAATCCTTTATATAAGTTTACATGAATTCATCTAAGTTATATCATGTTTTACATTTTTTTCTTCAAACTCCTAAAAATTTAAGTTTTTTTATGCAACTCCCATCTTATTCAATGTTGAATTCTATGTAAAACTATTATGATTAATAAAATTATGAAAGGAATGGTCTATATTGTCAAAACTAAACAAAAAACTCAATATACGCATTTCAATTCTACAAAAATGAATATATTACCTGATATAATCAAATATAATGTAGAAACTTCAAATTATCTTCTTCTAAATTATATAACAAGAAAATTGGTGCTCAAAAGGTGATGGAGAAAGCATAATATGACACTAACACAAGTCAACTACCTAAAAAGGTGTTTGCTTGTTGAAGAAAGCACAAAACCAGACAGGCACAAAATTGTGGGTTTGTATCATGGGTCAACTACTTTTTTTATTGGATTTTTGGAAAAGGCCATTTGGTGATCACCAAATTTGGTGAATGAAAAATGTGATACAAAATATCCTTTCAATTTGGTGAGTGCTAATTTTTATCTTTGGAGGCTTTACACTTTGGTGAGTGCCAAATCTGCTATATAGAGAATTTGTAATTTTCAAAGCCTTGACCCTACACTGAGACCTACAAAGGGGAGATAGAAGAGTGGGAGACACCTAGTGGAGTATCAAGGGATGGATGGATAGATGTAGAAATGGATAAGGATGGATAGAGAGACAAAGAAGGATTATACCATCAAGCCTTCAACCCTCAACCCTTAAACCCTCAACTCAACCCTAATCCCTTAACCCTATACCTTAAAACTTAATCTCTCAACCCTCAAACCTTAAACCATTAATCATTCAACCCTCAACCCTTAAAACCTCAACCCTCAACCCTCTACCCTATACATTAAACCCTCAATTTATACTCTATAAATTAAACCCTCAACCCTAAGCCTTCAACCCTATACCTTAAACCCTAATCCATCAACCCTGAACCCTTAAATCCTCAACTCTCAACCATTAAACCCTCAACCCTCAACCCTCAACCTTCAATCCTTAATTAACCCACAAACCTTAAACCCTTAAAACCCTTAAACCCTAATCTCTCAACCCTCAACCCTCAACCCTATACATACCTTAAACCCTAATCCCTCAACCCTTGACCCTTAAACCCTAAGGAGAGAAGGAAAGGTAGAGAGGGTGGGAGAGACCTAGAGAGGCTTGAGAGAGAATAGGGTAAGTATTGGTTAAGAGGGAAGGAGGTAGAGTGGGAGTGAAAGGTAAAAATTCAAATATCCATGATTGATCATAAATCATAAACTCTAAGCCTTATCAAAGTGGAAGAGAGATACATAAAGAGAAAGCAAATATTTTTTGTCAATGCAATCAATTTGGCGAGCGCCAAATTAGACGCTTGCCAAATGAGATTCATTGGGAAATATCAACCCAAAGGGTTGGATTTTTCCTTGGGCATCCAACACAAAGGGTTGGATGACCATTTCATGCCAAGGACGTGATTTTCTAAAAGGGTAACAAAATTTCACACATTTTTGGTCATGCTAACCGTCAGGTTTACACGTCTTTCAATGAAATTTTATAAAAAAACCATGATGAAGTTAGAATCTCTCTTACCTAAATAACTATATAGTTTTTTAACGTTTTGATTATGTTAAGGGTTTCATACATAACTTCTCTTGTTAGTGCCTCCATTTTTTTTCAAAAACCAACATGTGCTAGTTTTAGCATAGATTTTTACTCGTTGATCAAATTTTGAAACAAATTACAATTTTATAAATTAGACTCTATTCTACACGTAATAAAATAAATAAATTTCAATTAGTTTTCAAAATTTTTAAGGGGGAACACACTCAATTTTTAGCTTTTCAAGATGTGTCCACTTTGAAAATTTATAAAATATTATATATTCATTAAAAAATTAGTCGAAAGAACTGGGATAGACTACATAATGTTAGCTAATTTCTCACCATTCAAATTTTTAAAATTCTAAAAAAAAGTTAACGAAAAAGGGAGGGGCCACATACACTATGTTGTTTTTTTTATTAAACATGACCGCTTTTGGGCCCCCACTTTTTGAAACACTTAATCTTCATTATTTTCAAAAACAAATAGTAGGTTAGAAAGTAGATTGAGAGCACTACAACTCTTTTTCTTGTTGCATATTCAAATTTTGAGTGTAACTATCTTCATTTTCTTGTGAACATCAGACTTTGTTGATTTCAGAAAAAGGTGGCATCTTAAGAGCCATTTTTGTGTCAGAACTTGGTGTAATTACTTTGAAATAATTGCCAATAATATTTGTCAATACATCAATATTACTCACTTCAAACAAATTAAATAATATGCACCAACAACTAATATACTAATTAATAAAACAAATAATGCTCTGACTTGAATTTTCATTAGCAAAAATTACATATCTTTTTACACTCCAAGAGGTTCCACAAACATCTTCCTCGTATATTTCTTCTAGTAGCTATATGGATTATCTAATAGGGGTGGCAACGACTATGTGACTATTCACTCCAAGAAAGGATACAATTCCCTAAACAAGGATGACATTGACTAGTAAAGTGGTGACATTTATGAAAGTCACAACAATGTAAATTGCCCCTAGTTTGACCTTTCAATCCTGCCACATCATCCTAAATGCATCTTCCTTGCTACAATGACCTTTATGAGAAATATGACTCCTTTATGAGACTCGTGATGGGAAATGAGATACCTTCATCTGCTTAATAAATAATATTGTCCTCTTTTGTACAAGTAATAAATAATATAACAGTCCTGCACAAAGTCTTGGAATGGTCCAACTGTATTGTCAATTTCTAATAAAAATATACTATTTCATTTATCACCATAGTTATGGAACTCCTTACATTCCCTAAAAAATTTCTTTGTAAGAGGCTTCACAAATTTTTGAATCCTCAAACATTGATACATGCAACTATGAAACCTAAGTGATTTCACCAATAATAGGTAGGGTGGATAATCTCACCATCAAAACTGATTTCTTTCAAGAGGGTTTTCATCCTCCATAAGATTGGGATGAACTGAGTTCAATCTCCAAACTACAAGGGGTTTCTCACCAAAGAAAAAAGTAATAAATTGCACAATTCCCCAAAATGAATTCCAAGAAATTTTTATTCATTCCCTTGTCACTCCTCCACCACCTTTCTTGAAAAACCAAATTTTAATTTTAATTTAATTCCTTATTTCACCAAAAAGTGACTTTATTAAATTAATTAGCTTTCTAGCGCTCTAGTCACTTTTTCTCACAATTAAAAATAATTTAAGTTGCCTTTTAATTTACGTTTTTCGATAACAAGTAAAATTAATTAATTTAATTATTAAATATTTCTTGCATAGCCATCTAAAAATGTGAAAAATACATAACCCAATTAGAAGTGGCATTTGAAGGTGCTAGAATACACAAGCTCATCAGAAACGTCAAACAACCCCTCTGGTGATTACTAAGAAAGCCAAAACTAATTACGATGATGACGTAATAAAAAATGAGGATGTTACAAGGTTGCAAAACCACCAACACTTTCAAAAAAATATCTCTAGGACTAAAAATCAACGATTATATTCCAATACCACCCATCTAATTGTGTGGGTGGTTTTGTGACGAATTTTAACTATTTTACATTATCAGTATTTTATTTTCCACAAGTCTATGGAGTTATTTTTACCAATAATTCGATGTTGACTAATTGTTTCTATCACCAATTGGCTTTGATAGGGTCACATGTTGATAGAAAATCCATTTGGTAACTACTAGTAGTACAATAAGGTACCATGTGGGTATTGCAATTTTCTTTTAAATCGAAAAAAATTAATTTAAAAAATAGGTTTTTTTAACCTATACAAATTGTGTAGGGCCTGTGTAGAAATGACACAACAAAATATTTTACTGCATAAAGAAAATTCTTTGTAGTATGATCTATATGATTGAGGAGGGAAAAAATTTCTCTTAGCCCAAGGTAAAGTGTTTGATTTTGATGAACTGATAATCAATCCTTAAGTTTTTGGGCCTTTTGGACACAATGATAGGATTAAATTTGACCCAAAATATTCCAAATATTTAGTTACCTTATGGATTCGGCAACCACCTCCCTACTTCAAACCCTTGTAGATATGGATTCACATGTCTAATTTGGACAAATCAAAAGGTTTTTTTTTGGACACCCTGAACTCAATGGTGAGCTCAAATTTACACCAATATACTCCAATATGAACTTACAATATAAAACCACAAAAAAGAACCCCCCACAATATGACATTTCTATCTCTATTTTTTATGATTCTTTAGGTTATCATTCAATGCAAGAGAAAAACAAACCCAACTTTTCAAGAGTAACTAAGATCTACAATCCTAGATCTCTTAATAAGACTAACAAAAAGCAATCACACAACTATAATACCATGTAAGATTTAGTATAAAATACTTCACACCATGCAAAATTTGATTGAAGATATAGCCACCCAATATCTAGGAGCTTCAATGAAAGCATGAGAGATATCAAATATAATAGGATAAGGTCATTTTATCAAAGGATACAAATGAAAAATATGAATACATGAATATAATGGATTAGGATAATTAAAATGATTAAGGATACAAAAAGAACCCCTTTATTATATAGACTAAAGTGAGACATAAGATTACATAAGATTATGAGATATGTCGTAATCTTATGACATGAGAGATAAAGTGATAAGTATCATATGTGTACCATAAGTAAACTTAAGTAACCAATGTGAATAGGACTTAGGTGGTAAACCAATTAGATAAAATACATTGTTCACACCTGTTAGAATTTAGGATCTTAGGATACTAATCATTATAAACAAGATATAAAATAAATAGAATGATAATAATACAAACATAAATTTTACACATTACACAAGATATACATGGGGAAAACCCTTTCGGATAAAAAAACCCCATAAAGGATCATTTTAATTAAAACACTTACAATATAATGGTCTATTATAACATAGAACAAACGTGGGGAACACTTCTCCATACTTCCACATGGCCAATAATACCTCATGTGCATAGTGATATAGTTCACAATATAATCTCCAAATTCCACCCCTCTCAAATGAGAGAGAACCTCCTTAAATATAGGAGGAAGGGTGACATAATACTTGAAAGGGTATTAGTCACACCTATTCAACAACCCCCATTCATAAATAACCACCAATCTAATTATTTGGGCTATAATTATTTCAGATGGGATATGCTTAATAAGCATATAATATATAAGGTTTTATAGCCTTATATTAGAACAATATATAAATGTTAAAAGGGTATGACCCCTAATAACATTATGTTCTAACAACACCAACACACACACAAAATTATTTTACACACTAAATTCAAATCCACGTACATAAAGACTATTTTCACACAATAAAAATAACCCAAAACATCAAACAATATATTTATTAGTTTAAGCACAATCATCTAACAAGATTACAAAATTTTAACACAAAAATGAATCATCATGTATCATCTCTTACAATTACTTCAACATTAAATCTAAAATTAAATATCTTATTTTATTTTTAAATTTCCTTAAACATTTATGAATATACTTTTATACCATAATATCTCAAGATTATTTGATTACCATGTTTCTTTAACTAGCAATCACACCTTGGTGTGCAATGGGTATGCTGAAGAGGTGTGAAAGGTCAATTAGGGAAGAATGGGGTTTAGTTTTTGCATATATTTATTTAATACATGAGGTCAATTAGTAGGTCATTTAGAAAATTACATTGTTTGTGAAACATAGGTCTCAATGGAGAAGTGATAACTTCAAATCAACAATGTATCCACTTATAGAGAGCCAAACATAAGTAAAACAAAACATTTGAATCAAGAAGATAATTAGGATCCAATTGTAGACACTTAGAATTGCATTGAATGGTATTACACACTTGAATCTGGTCACTAACATCGTTTTGTCCTGAATTTCATCTTCTTTTCACCTATTTGATTAAATAAGCCTAGTTATTTAATTAAACACATCATTTTCATCTATTGATCTAATTGATGTAATTAGGTTAATTCACACCCTTTCACATTCACCTCTCATCTTGTTTAATTGAATAATACAAATTATTCGATTTAAACACCTTATGTCCTCTCATTTAATTAAATAATCCTAAATTATTTAATTAAGTGTCATTTGAACCCCTTTTCATTAAATAAACTAATTATTTAATGACAATCCTCATAGTCCTCATCTTGCACAATTAAAACTTAGTTTTAATTACTAATTACTAATTTTCCTCACCCATCCACTTGCATAGAGAATATTCCAAAGGAATATGAACTTCTATTTGGCTCCAAAAATGGAATATTCTTTACTAACAAACTTTCAAAGTTGCTACAAAGTGTGTTTGTTTGAATCATTGTGAGCCCTTAATGCTTTATTTGATCCATGTGATCTTTTATTCTCATCCATTGATGAGAATCCTTGATCCATGCCTTCACCCTTGATTCCATATTGACCATTGATTGATCAAATCGATTTGAGCCCTTAATTCTTCATCTGCTCTCTTATAAATACTTCACCATTTAGAGAAAATGGATCCACCTTTTCAAAGCAAAGTTATGTTGTTGAAATTTATGCTAACTTGCATCCACACTTGTTAGCATTTTAGCTTAATCTTCATCCATATTAGCTTAGCTTGCATCCATTTTAGCATAAGTTTGCATCCATGGCTTGCATCTTTGAACTTTGTTTCCATTTAGCATAGCTTTCATCCATCTCCATCAAGCATTGTAGCATTTAGCACTCCTTTTCACCATGTTAAAATAGTTTTGCATCCATTTTTTGTTCATATTTCATCAGTTTCATCGGTTTTCATCAATAAAATTGATTGGAATGGCTCATATTATCTAAGAGATTGGAAAAGGATCACCATTCCACATCAATGCGACACCACTCCCCCTATGGGATAGGGTTTGGAGTATTAGAATAGATTTCATTTCATGCTTTCATGTTCATTTCATGTTAGTTTAATGGTTTATTTAGTTTCTTGATACTTCCAAACATCTCATTGAGATCATGGCTTAGGGGATTAAATATAGTTTAAATTCATTCGGATTTAGTATATTTAGTTCATACTATGACTATGGTCATGTTTTGGCACTATAAGGAGGGATATACTAACTGAATCTAATGAATTTCTCTTTAGTTTCCCATGTTCTTGAGTTTGTAGATACAATATTGCTTTTGAAGGCTATAGTGACGCCATTGAAAAGTGTCACCATACAATGATGCCTTTGATGGAATTATAGGGATGCATATTAAATCTAGCGATGCATTTAAATATAGCAACACATTTTAATTTTTGGATTTATCATGAATTTAAATTTAGCAACACCTTTACTTATACCAATGCCATTGTGCTCTTTGTTTCTATGCAGAGTGACACTATTTTTCACCAGAGTGATGCCTTTGACAATTATAGTGACGCCATTGTGGACTACAACACTTTTTACTAGTAAAGAAAACGAAGAGCTAATTTTCACATGTGCTTTAATTTTTTAACTTCATATGCTCTCTAAAATTCTACTGACATCTGGTTTTTATTTTTGAGGCTAACTGGTTTTGCAAATTTGAAAAAAAATTGAAGTGAAGGAGCATAATATTGTTTGACCATACATTGTAAAAGTGTTTTACACTTATGGGACAATTATAACCCATCATATGTTGCTTTGTTTTATGTTTTAGGACCACTAAATTTCCATTTGGTTTAAAATTCACTTTCAAAGTTGGTTAAAATTGGACCCACACATCCTCATTTTGCAATATTGGTTAAAATTGGACAAAACAAACAAACACTTCCATTGGTGCTTAAAATGAATTATTTTTGCTTCATGGGGTTAAAATGAATGAGTGCTTGCTTTGCTTGTATACACTTGTAGTGTGTATCCACTCCCCTTGTGTTTTGTGCGATCTTGGGTGAAGAGAAACATTCAAGTGTACTTTTCTTGTATACACTTGTAGTATGTATCCACTTCCCTTGTGCTTCATGCAATCTTGGGTGAAGAGAAATACTCAAGTGTACTTTCTTTCTTTGATTCACCCTTAAGAGAGTGTTGGAACCTTCAAATTTTTGGTAAATGTGGTGAAGATTCATATTACTTGCAAAACATGGTTGGTGAGAATCAAGAATTGTTAGTGCATGGACAATTTCTGAAACACTTCTTTTCTTAAAGAAGATAAATTCCATGCATAGTAGTTTAGGGTTTTTCCCAATTTTGGTTTTCTTTGTTTTGTACAATTTTGTGTTTTTGGTCTGCAGCTCGGAGAAATGTTTTAGATTCGTGCAATGTCTAGATAGCCATTCATCCCCAACTAGAGATGTTATTGGGACTGGAAAATTTTCACCTAGCTTGCATTCAATGCTTGTCAAACCCTAGTTCCAGAAGTCCACTAAAAGAGTTCTAACCCTTGTACTATTCATTTTCTAGGTCCAAAATCTATATGTTATATCTTTTCCTAGGACACATTCAATCATACATGTATGGTTTTTCCCTAACTTGTGCCTTGCTATGATTCCTTTATGCACCTTGTTATTTAATGTGTCACATAAATTCACCATTGTGAATATCCCATTTGTGCTCCCATAGTTATTTTCTTAAGTTCGCATTCGCCGTTGGACCCTAATATAAACTATGTCAAAGAGACCAAGTCATATTGGTGGGACTTGCTTCAATGTACCTTCGACACTCTGAATGAAGCATCATTGAAAAAATAGTGACATGTTGGGAGGAGACAATTTTGAGTCCCTCTAATGAAGCGATGTGCATCAAAATGCATAACATTTATTGCTCCAAATTTGAAAATATGAGAGAAAAGGACTTCATTGGCTGAAATAAAAAAATATGATATGACAACAGATTTTCGAAGAGACAACTTACAATAAAATTTTCGAAGAGACTTTAGTCCCTTCGATATCCCAAAAAAATAAATAAGCATACGATGGATTTAAGGGCTCTATCGGGGAGAGAGATGGATAACAATGAGAAAAAAGTTGTAGTATCTTCAATACAGTGAAGAGAAAGTTAGGGTTTCACATGAGGAATGCAGGAATGAGAGGGGTCATGGTAGAAGGCACCAAATAGACAATAGAAAATCCCATGCTGATAGGAGAAAGAGTTGATCGTGACCACAAAAGAGGGAAAGCTCGAGAAAAAAAGTGAAATGGTGGACGCTAGTAGGGACATGGGAATGAACAGAGATGAAAACAAATGGAGTACAAGGGGAAAGTAGCTAAATAAATATTGGATAATGTCATACCAAAGGATGGGAATATGAAAAGTCAATTTTTAGAATGTGAACGATTTGAAGCTTGTTGCTTCCTTCATTCCTATAAGAAGGAAACTGAGACCGTGGGGAACTTCTTCTTTTAGAAGGGGGAATTGGATTTTGGAAAAGGAAATTGTAAAGTCCTATTTGTTGAAGCATATAAATTGAAAGTTGCTTTCTCTAGTGTCTAAATTTTGGTTGTCAATTACTTGTTGAATATCATTGATAAAATTTTACCTAATTGTCTAACCATTTTTTATTCTCCTTGTTATTTAAATCAACATATCAAGCATATGGCTAGTTTTTCAAAACACAATTCATGTTTTGTGTGATTTTTTTAATAGGTTTTCTTCAAGGAAGAATTAAATTCCTTTGAATAGGTCATAGTAATCTAGAGGATTCAATTGGATAAGTAAGAAGAAAATGATAAAAGATAACTTTGCACGTTTATGCAATTCATAAGTAGTATCATGCCAAGTAATTTGAGTTATACCCAGAAGGAAGACACATATCAATTTGAATTTTGACTCTATTATCCAGAAAAGGAACCAATCGATTCATTTTCCAAAACCATCCTTGTATCACATTCTATAATACAATTTAGATTTTCTATTGTAGGATTAGGAGTATAATTTTGTTTTATATTATCTATTTCAAACCCTCATGCCAGTGCGGAATAGATTATGAGTGGATGAATGAATTGATGAAGATTGGAATTAAACAAACCATCTAAATTTATGTGAGTTCATAATCTGATTAATTGTCACCACTTTTATCTTTGAAATTTCACATTCATTGGTGATCAAGGTACACCCACCTAGGAGAAGAAGAGCCTGAAGAGCAGGGAATCCCAACCATCTTGGTTGATTCCATTAGTTGGCCAAATCCTTGTTAAACTTGAAGACAAATCTTGGAATAATTTTAGAGTTTAGCAATCTATAGATTTGGGAACCAATAGATTGGCAAATCCACTAGGGAATAAGTGATTATCATTGGGAAGAGTTAAGAATCAAAGGGTGAAAATCAAAAATTGAAGTTTTAGACCTGGATAGAGTTTTGTTGCAGTAGTGGTGAAGAAAGATGCAAATGACTCTACTTTTGGAGAAGACCCAAAAAATAAAATTTATTCCTCTCTAGAAGAGGTGGCGACTCTATTTCAAGAACTTAGTGGAGGATACAAAGTAGTTCTAGATCTCCATAATTTTCAGAAGAAGGGTCAACAACTGCTACAATTGTTCTAGGTACTTCTATTCTAGTTTTCAAAAAAGTTATGATATTCTATGATAAATATGTAGTAATAGGCTCATTTGAAAATATCTTTAGCCCAACATTGAGTTGTTTTATGTATTATCCTTGCTTGACAGCCTATTGTAAGAGAAAAGAGCTAAAATATGTGTGACTACTATTTTTGTATGGAAGAACTATAAAGTTATAAACAAGATGTATCATTTGTATAGTTATTCTTGTTTGATTCCAAACACAATGAATAGACAACAATGTCAACCACATCCACATATAGAAGTGTTTGTCTCAGACAGATATAAATCATTGAACTTTAGTAATATCCAAAGCTATCAAAATCCTTATCCCTTTGAACTTAGATATCATGTGCCTATGTTTCATGGAGAGGAATATGAATCAGCTTATAAGCATGTGCAACTATCTTGTGAGTTTATTGAAGACTTTCATATTTGTGTAGAAGATGCCATTATGAAATTCTTTGTAAGGTATTTGAAGGATAATGCAAGAGAATAATATAGTGGCTTACCCATGCAAAGTATATCTCCATGGGAAGATTTCAAAAGGCTATTCCTGATTCAGTTTGATGACGATAATAAAAAATTATACACAAACTTTTAGGCCTCAGTCTATTAGCAAGCAATGAAATGACATATGAAAATGTGCAATATATATCAAAGGTGGAGAGCAGTATTCAAGGTGAAAATACCCCTGTTGTTCCAGCTTACCCACATCAATACCTTGCACATCACAGTCAACCCCAAATTCATTATCAACAAAGTGCACACATTATTGACCCTGTTGTCCATATTCAAGAAATGTTTACCATAAGGAAAGTAGAATGTGAAACAGGTTATTCCTTTTTGAAAAGGATTTTGAATGCTTATACAAACATACCTAATAGCTTCAAACCTCATGAGTCTGTTCTGATTGACTTTTTTTTCAATGCATATGAATTGGGTCCAGATTAAAGGTCTAAAAATTGGAATCCCATTTTCCTAAGTCAAGTAGTTGAGTTGATTGACTTTGTTGAAAAGACTAGGTATGAACATACATTCAAGGTGAGATTTCATGATATTGATATCAATGGTACTATCGATAAATATAGGTCAAATGATGGTGACACTACATCAACAAATAAGATGTATAAGAATGAGAAGCATGTTATAGCCGAGGTAGTATCTCGTACACAAGTAGATAATGCTTGGGGTCAATTTAATGATATGGTGGGTGCACCTGAAAAATAGTATACATAATAATTTGAGTGTATTCCATGATCAAACAGTGGAGGTGCAACCATTTATGCATTTTCATAGCAATGATAATAATGAATTAGAAGTTGAAACAAAAAGGGATAGTGTGCCCTACATCAATGAAGAGGATAATGATTGTAATCAATCCACAAAGGATGGGTATGCAAGTAAAAATAATTGTAATGACAGTTTGAATGTCAATAAGGATGAAAATCTAGAAGGCCTATCAGATTATGACTGTGTTTTTGGCAAGGTTATTGGAAATTCATTCCTATATGATATAAGGAGTGTATGTTATGATGAATCCATTGAATATCTAGATTTTAATGATAAAAATGAAAGCCCTGTGGATTTTGATTTGCAACTAAGTGGTGCTTGCAGCTCTTATGGAGATCAAGAAGAAGTAGTGAAAGATGTGAAAGAAGAAGCATGTTCACTCAACAATGAGCATATTTCAAATTTATTGACCATGGAATATTAGAGGTATGTACATCAAAATGGTCATGAGCTTTTGTGCCCTTCTCAGATAAACTTTGACAATGATGATGTTCCTCCAGGTACTAAGTATGGCACATGTCCACTTGCTTTTCCTTCCACAAATAGACAAGATAATTTGCAGGATAATAATGTTCATGAAGGATTTCTTGATGACTCTTCTCACCAAAATGTTGAATTGTCGTTACAAACTGAGCTAGTATATGAATGTTTTTCTTTCCATAAGTTGGAGGATTGTTTGCATAATTCTCATGGTTTGTAGCAGTGTGATACCAGCTATGAGACAACATATGAGTGTTTTGATCTCTTAGTCTATTTGGGAAAAGCTTCAGTGAAACATGATGGTGAAATAGGCAATGCTAATAGTTGCATTATGCATGAACGTGTTTCATTAAAGGAATATGGTGGATGTTTGTCACATGGTGATGATATTTTTCAATTTATGCTTGATTGTGAGATACATTCTGATGGAACTAATGTTGGTATGGGAAAATATAATGATATGTTTCAGAATGCCAGTGGTAATGTTTATCTTTAGACTTAGAGTGATAGTGCTTTTAGATTTGACCTGATGCAGTCAAATGAAAATAAAGTGTATGATAGAGGAAAATAGAAGCTTTTCTTTTCTGGTGGCCTAGTGCCATCAATTGTGGTGTGATTTTTCAAATCATACCAATTCAAGGTAGTGAAAGAGTTTGACTCTACTACCCAATGAACAAGACACTTGATTTTCTTCCACCAGAGATCTGAATTCTTGCTATTCTTGCAAGGGGCATACATCCCCAGTTGAAGCCACTATTGGAACCTTCAATTTTTTGGAAAATTTTGTGAAGATTCATATTACTTGCAAAACATGGCGGGTGAGAATCAGGAGTTGCTAGTGCATGGAAAATTTCTAAAACACTTCTTTTCTCAAAGAAGAAAAATTCTATACAGGGCAGTTTAGGATTTTTTCCCAATTTTGGTTTTCTTTGTTTTGCACAGTTTTGTGTTTTTGGTCTACAACCCAGAGAAATGTTTTGGATTCGTGCAATTTCTAGATAGCCATTCATCCCCAACTAGAGCTTCTATTGGGACTAGAAAATTTTCACCTAGCTTACATTCAATGCTTGTCAAACCCTAGTTCCAGGAGTCCACTAAAAGAGTTCTAACCCTTCTACTATTCATTTTCCAGGCCCAAAATTTATATGTTATATCTTTTCCTAGGACACATTCCATCATACATGTATGTTTTTTCCCTAACTTGTGTCTTGCTATAATTCCTTTATGCACCCTATTATTTAATGTGTCACATAAATTCGCCATTGTGAATATCCCATTTGTGCTCCCATAGTTATTTTCTTAAGCTCGTATTTTCCGCCAAACCCTAATATAAACTATGTCGAAGAGACCAAGTCATATCGGTGGGACTTGCTTCAATGTACCTTCGACACTCCAAATGAAGCATCATCAAGAACATAGTGACATGTCAAGAGGAGACAGTTTTGAGTCCCTCTGATGAAGCAATGTGCATCAAAAAACATAACATTTATTGCTCTAAATCTAAAAATATGAGAGAAAAGGACTTCATTGGCCGAAATAAAAAAATATGATATGAAAACATATTTTCAAAGAGACAACTTACAATAAAATTTTCGAAGAGACTCTGGGATATCAAAGTGAATAAATTTGAGTGCCTTCGATATCCCGAAAAAACAAATAAGCATACGATGGATTTAAGGGGTCTATCGGGGAGAGAGATGGATATCAGTGAGAAAAAAGTTGTAGTCTCTTTGATACAGTGAAGACAGAGTTAGGGTTTCACATGAGGAATGCAGGAATGAGAGGAGTCATGGTGCAAGGCACCAAACAGACAATGGAAAATCCCATGCTGATAGTAGAAAGAGTTGATTGTTACCATAGAAGAGGGAAAGCCCGAGTAGAAAAGTGAAATGGTGGACATTGGCAGGGACATGGGAACGAACATAGATAAAAAAAATGGAGTACAAGGGGCAAGCAACTGAACCAATATTGTAGAATTTCATACCAAAGGATGGGAATACGAAAAGTCATTTTTTAGAATGTGAATGGTCTAAAGCTTGTTGCTTCCTTCATTCCTATAAGAAGCAAACCGAGACCGTGGGGAACTTCTTCCTTTAGAAGGGGGGAATTGGATTTTGGAAAAGGAAATTGTAAAGACCTATTTTCTAAAGCATATAAATCAAAATTTTCTTTCTCTAGTGTTTGAATTCTACTTGTCAATTACTTGTTGAATATCATTGATAAAATTTTACCTAGTTGTCTCCATTTTGTTTTCTCCTTGTTATTTAAATTAGTACATCAAGCATATGTTTGGTTTTTCAAAACACAATTCATGTTTTGTGTGATTTGTTTAATAGGGTTTCTTTAAGGAATAATTAAATTCCTTTGAATAGGTCACAATAATCTAGAGGATTCAATTGGATAAGTAAGAAGAACCTGATAAAAGATAACTTTACATGTTTATGCAAGTCATAAATAGTATTGTGCAAAGTAATTTGAGTTATACCCAAAAGGAAGACACATATCAATTTGAATTCTGACTCTATTACCCAAAAAAGGCATTGATCAATTCATTTTCCAAAACCATCCCTTGTATCACATTCTATAATCCAATTTAGATTTTTTGTTGTAGGATTAGGATTAGAAGTTAGTTTTAGATTATCTATTTCAAACCCTCATGCTAGTGCAAAATAGATTATGAGTGGATGAATCAATTGATGAAGATTGGAATTAAACAAGCCCTCTAAATTTGTGTGAGGTCATAATCTTCTTAATTGTCACCACTTTTATCTTTGAAATTTTGAATTCATTGGTGATCAAGGTACACCCACCTAGGCAAAGCAAAGCTTGAAGAGAAGGAAATCCAAACCATCTTGGTTGATTCTGTTCGTTGGCCAAGTCCTTGTTAAAATTAAAGACAAATCTTGACATACTTTTAGAGTTTAGCAATCTATAGATTTGGGAACCAACAAAGAGGACTTACTATGAGATACATCCCGCAATGGAGAATTGATAACCAAGTTTTCAAAGCATGTTTACTGATGGGCTATATTAAAGGTTGTGAGATCATGAGAAAGTAGCTTCAATTTTGGCCGACAATGTACTACACCTAATCCCATTACTTAAGT
Source organism: Sequoia sempervirens (assembly GCA_007258455.2). NCBI lineage: Eukaryota > Viridiplantae > Streptophyta > Pinopsida > Cupressales > Cupressaceae > Sequoia > Sequoia sempervirens. The sequence goes on along the minus strand of VDFB02002741.1, from coordinate 26,311 downwards.
GGAATGAGAACGATTAAAGAGCCTTAAGTGGCTAGCGAACAATAGTGTAATGACGGGTGTTCTTGGTTTGTTTTCATTAAAAACCTTGTTTTAGTATCCAACCAAGCCCAATTTTGAAGCATTCTTTAAAGTGGTGCATTGGAACTTAGATTCCAAGAAGTTACTTACCATGTCCAAGTTGTGGGTCAAGGCATAAAGGCTTAAAGAGAATGGACTCTTTTGCTTTTGTTTCTCCATAATGTTGTATGTAAAATCATCCCTTCGGGGCATGAGGTAATCCCAATAAGAAGATACGTATCAACTTGAGCTAGGAATGTTATATTTCTTGTGAGTCATTTTGATACATTTCTTGGTTCCAAAACATCTTAAACACACATCAACATGATTCATCAAATTTCAAACCCTTTGGATTTAGTATGGATACCTTTTGCAAGGTCCTAATATTGTTGCTTGTCCCTAAGGATTTAATATTTAGAGGCTTCTAAATATTATGACATATATCTAAATCCACACTTTCCAAAGTTAACATAGGGAACTATGGCCTTAGCTTCATACTTTTCACATAATAGACTTTGTGAGATAAAGGTTGCTTAGACATAGACATTCTTAGTTTGACAATAATTAAGACTTTCCTGATGTGGTAATGAAACAAGATCACTTAAGAAAAGATTAAATCAAATGAACACCCCACATTGATGTATGTTCAAACATTGACTCCCCAAAACAAGCAAAGTGAGATAAGGAAAGTATTGCAAAACATTGAGTCCAAGTTCTATTTTACCAAAACCATTGAGCTCTTAAGGTTTTATCACTTTAGAGGTATAGTATGTTTCTCACTACTTTGGTCTTTCAAAACAAAGGTCCCTTTTATTTTAACACATTTTAGGTCAAACATTTCATCCACCTTCATCATATTTGACATTTCACTTCACCAAACAAATTTAGAAACTTTTGGACATATCGACACTTTAGACTTAGACAATCATCAAACCAATCCCCTAACTTAGCTACGTTGTGTGTGAAATGGATCCTTTTCCATGCACTTAGTTGAGTTATTTATCACATTTTGGACTAGTCTATCTTGAAGGTCACAAGTCTACCTTAAAGATTTACATGTTAATTAAACACCATTTATCCAAGACATCAAAACAATCAAACCTTTTAGTCAAAATTTTTGTCCAAAAGTTTAGAAATTTCATCTCCTATATCATTCACCCTTTTCATCATCCATTCACACCTTTGGTCCAAAACAACTTAGAGTGTCCCTTTTACCAAAATTTGAGTCAACTAGAGAGTTTCAACATTATAAATCTCAACATACCTCTCCCATAGGTGACCCATAATTTAAAGTTACAACAAGATCACAACACAAGAAAATCATGGAACAAACCAAAAACAAATCTACCACAAGTGATACTACTCCACAAGAATTTTATCTAAGGAGCCATTCTACCCCCTCACAACAACCCCAAAATCCTTTAGGGTATGAGGTAGAAGATTTCATAAACAACCCACTTGAGCTCACTAAAAAAGAACTCCTTTAGTATAAACAAGAACATAAAACCTTAGAAAATGTGGCTCCAACTTTTCTTGCACAAACCTTGACACAAGGGTTAACCCAATCTATGAATCAACTAACTCCATCCCTTGTTCCAATTCAAACATTAACTCCTAGTCTTGCAAATAGGATTGCCACTGATCTTGGTCACACTCTCCCTTTAGGAGGAAACACACTTTTGGGTACCCAAAACAATAATCTTCCCCAAGACACAACTTGGAAACCAACATTTGATGGCCCATCTCATTCTTCCACCACCATTCCAAAACACCATCTACATCCACACAAACCCCTTATATTTCATAACACCATGACAACCTCAATATTTTGAGCACAACCATCTTCATCCATCACCACAAGTACCCAAAGTGTGCCCAACATTGCACAAGGTAATGTGAACCAAGTGCCTCAAGTGGGAAAACAAGGGAAATTTAACACTCTCATGCAAGGTCAACCCTTAACAAGTGGCTCCAACAATCCCATTAACACATTGAAACAAGTGGTTACCCAAACCACTCAATTCAATCCACAAAAAACATCAGCCCCATCTATCATCAATCCAAATCAAAACCACACATTGATCACAAACCCCATCAACCAAGGTAATACCTTGGTCCCACATCAAACACAACAAGGGAACTCTCAACATATCAGTCAAGGGAACCATTCTAATCAATTGATCCAAGGTCAGAATGTGTCATTGATATTGCAATACCAAATTGCACCATCATCATCTATACCATTGGTCCCCCACATCATGCAAAATACAATGGGGCCCCAAACCTACTTTCCTCTTTCTCAATCGACAATTCTACAAGGAATGATAGCACAAAACAACCTGCAACCATCTCAAATCAATCCACAACCCATGATCACCCAAAATCTGTCACAACATCAAAACACTTCAACATTGCAAGCGAAACAAGCTCACGCTTTAGCTTTGCAACAAGCACAATAGGCTTACCAAAAAGTGTTGCAAGCACAACAAGCTCAAGTGTTCCAACAACAACAATCCCAACAACAAGTGTTACGAGTGCAACAAGCTTATCAACAATTGTTGCAACAACAACAAGCCCAAGTGCAAGCCTTGCAACAGAAGCAAGCTCAACAACAAGCCTTAATCACACAACAACAACAACAACAACAACAAAAACAAAAACAACAACAAGCCTTGGTCGCACAACAACAACAAAAAGCACAATAGGAAGCATGGCTAGCACAAAAATACTCCCAACAACAACAAGTGTTTGCACAACAAGAACAACAACAAGACGGTTTATACTATAATCCCTAACAAAAAATCATCAATCCAAATATGTTAGGAGCATATGCACCTCTACCACCATCACCTTCATAGTATCAAACTCCACCCTACACACCATACAACACTCCATCATACCAAAATCCCACTTACAATTCATCTGCCATCCTATAGTACACAACATATGCTCCTCCATAAAATCCACAAGATGATATGTCATCGCAGCTCAAGGCACTCACACAATAGATCCAAGACATTCAAATGGGAAAAATGAAGAAGCCCCATACAAAACAAAAATTATGTCCATACCCATTTGATAGGAACATCGTAATGGTACCTTTCCCACCCGATTTTGAGGTCCCTAAGTTTGATAAATACAAAGGGAGGGGAAATCCTGTGGATCACATCAAAGAATTCCATGTCATGTGTATGGAGGTTGCCTACAATTATTCCTACTTGATGCGTCTCTTTCCACAAAGTTTGGCAGGCCCAACAATCGATTGGTTTTCATAGTTGCCTCCAAGGATTAAGAACTTTCAAGAAATAATTGATAGGTTCATAGACCACTTCTCCTTCAATCTTGACATGGATGTAAGCTTAGAAGAGTTGTACACACTTAAGCAAAAAAAAGGAGAATCCTTCACTAATTTCCTACAAAGCTTGAGGCAAAGAGCTAGTAAGAGCAAGTAGCCCATTCCCGACAAGCAATAGGTGGGGATTATCATAGAAAATGTTGATCCAGAACTATCCTTCCATGTAAAGATGTAATGTATCACCACTTATGATGAGCTTGTCCCTAGGGCCCTCAACATCGAGAGAGCCCTAATCTCACAGGGAAACACACAAGCGTATAAAGACAATCACCCATCAACTAGTTCAAATGACAAGCCCCACGTCTGGGCTAAGAACAATAATGTGACAAATGATGGCGTTGTGGATGCTAAAGTCATCATAAGTGCTCCTAGGAAAAAAACCAATTAACCAAACAACACACAAAAAAATGTAGAACAAACCACCCCACCACCACAGAATAACCAAATAAATAACATCAAAACTCAACAAAGAAGACCCCCCAATAGGAATAGCTACCCCAAATACAAATACACACCATTAGGGGAACCTATTGAATCCATCATGCAGAAATTGGTAGATTCAAACTTTATTGTGCTCCCCAATGTACAAAACTATCAAGAACCGCAAGATAAACCACCTTGGTATAACAAAAAAGGATCTGTCTGACTTTCACAAGATCAAAGGACATAAAACATCAAGTTGTATGAAGCTAAATAATGTTATCCAAGACCTCATCAAAAATGGAGATGTAACTATTGATGTACGAGCAAGTAACCAAGACCTCAAGATATACATGAATCCAATGCCAAATCACAAGGGAAATGATAATCACAAAGGGAAAAATTACACTAATGTATAGGACATATCTATTCCAATGTGGTTGCCTCTTGTGACAATGTCGTAACATTCATCACTGTCTGAGAACCTAGTGTTGAGTGTGGAATCACCACATGATGTGGCAAGGTTACAATCCAAGGAGCTTCATCTCAACCTAGGAAACAACCTACATTATCGATGTCAAACCCTAGAAACTACAGTCTACTTGACCAGCTAAAGAAGACCCCCACACAAATCTCTATTATGGAACTATTGAAGCTATCCCTCACACATAGGGATATATTAGAAAAGGCTTTATCAACTTCCTCCATCCCTGAGAATATTGATACAGAGTAGTTTTCAGCTATGATAGGGCATATCACTACCCCCCATCTTCTCACCTTCTCGGAACATGACCTTCCAACACAACCATCTTATAATCATGGATTACATCTTGAGGTCATTGTTCATAAGAATAAGGTTAAAAGAGTCTTTGTAGATGGAGGTGTTGGTCTAAACATGTGCACCCTTCAGTTGGTCAAAAACTTGGGATATTCAAAGTGTGAGAGGAGAATCTACAATCACTAACAATAGATAAAATATACAAAATTAGCCATTGTTAGTAAACTCAAATAAACCACTCCCTATGAAATTGTTGATCAAACATAGAAAAGAAAACATGAAGGCATGCAACATAACCAACTAAATATGTAAATCTAATCTAAATCAACCAAACCATCATCTCATAGGGGGATTGGTGCTCCTTTGATGTGAAAAGAGAGCCCTTTCCCAATCCCTTCTGATGAGCTTACAAAATATGATGAAGGTGCAAAGATGATGAGTAATATCCAAATTCCCTCAAAGATAATGATAGCAATTAGAGGATGGATATGAGTGTGCCTATAGTGAGAATGCTTAAGATTGTGGATGATTTCTTTATAGAGAATCCCTCTATAAATAGGGTTGAAGGGTTGAAGAATGAAGAGATTGGAGGAATGTGGGACTAAAGGAGAGCCAATGAGATTGGGACACTTGTCGCAATTCTATTGGATGAGGATAGAGCACATTTTAGGAAATGTGTGAGTAAAGAGGATGTAAGTGGAATAAATGCATATGGTTGAAAGTGTAAGAGGATGTGGGTGAGGATGTAAGAGAGATTAATGCATGTGGTTGAGATGTAAGAGAATTTAATGCATGTGGTAAGAAAGTCAAATAAATGGAGTTATTGAAAGAATATTCCCAAAGCATATGCCTTTGTGAGGGAAAATAAGATAATTACTTATTTAAAAGAATTGATTCATGTGCAAGTGGGTTAGTTAATCAGGGGTTGGATTTGACCAAGGCTGAGTCAAAAACTAGAGAATGGGTGATTAGGACTAGGATTTAATTAATCCAAAATTAATTAACTTGGAAGAATTAGGGGATTTGACATTTGATTTAAATAATTTGATTTATTAAATCAGATGAGAGGACTTTAGGGATTTGATTAAATAAATTGATTTATTTAAATCAACATGATGAACATTAGTGAATTAATCTAATAAATTACTTCATTTGATTAATAAAAGAATTGATTGTCAAATCATAATTAGATGCACAATGTCAAAATTATTTGAGTGTCTACACAAAGGATGTTATTGAAAAGACAAAGAGTATAACCATAAGAGCATATGACGATCAAGAACGAGTGTTGCAAGGCATCATCAAGTTACCTATCCAAGTGGGACCCTTCATTGTTGAGACCACATGCCAAGTGCTAAATATTGACCTCCTCTACAACATCCTATTTGGTCGACCATGGATTCATGCCATGCAAGTTGTAGCTTCCACCTATCACCAATGTGTCAAGTTTCCTTTTGAGGATAAAGAAGTTAGTATCCATGGATATCTTGAGCCTTTCTATTATTGCAAGAACCTTGAGGATAATTTTTACAAGATTCCCCAAATACCAAAGAATGATGAAGGGCCTACATCCTCCTCTTCATTTTTTGACCCATCTTCCCTTGCATCTACCTCAGAATCCAAAACACCCATTATGAAAAACATACTTGACATCAAGGCAATAATCAAGGATGATGGTTGTGGAGATTATAAACTAATGAAGGACACTTTTTTATTAGGAGAGCTACCTCTTTCCCCAAAATCTCATGGAAAACCCCAACCTATCAACAAAGTGTCTGAAACATTAAAACTTGCATCTACCACCTTCACCAAGTGGGGGGATTTGAAAAAAGAGGATTTCAATGAGGAATATGTATCTAAACTTCTCTATCAAGACAACCTACCCATTCTCATTCTTCCCATGGAATATTATAATAAAGGTTTACAGTTAATGATGGGATGGGGGTACAACAAGAATGAAAAGCTGGGACAAAATGACAATGGCTTACTAGAACCCATCATTCCTGAGAGACGTACAAAGAATCTTGGCTTGGGATGTACTACTAGCAAGGTTATCCTTATTGGAAAAGGTACTTCTAATAAATGGGTTGAGGCTTCCTCTTGGTTACCAGCATCACATGATACTACCCTAGATGACTTTCCCCTTGATGTTGCTAACTTATTTGAGGATAATTCTCTCTTTATGATATCCACAACATCTTTCACCCCAAATGGCCAAACCACTAAATTAAGCCTAGTATACCCCCAACTCATTGATTGGGACCAACGAGGACCACCAATTCTAGATATATTCAAAAATGATGAAGCAATGTTAAAATTCATGGGACTCCAGGGCAACTTGCCATGTGGGGATCACAAAGCTAGACACACAAGCATACTATGGGGAGATGATTGAATCCCTCAATCGTAAAATTGACGATGTGAGAATAACATGTAGGTATTTAAGTGAAAACCACACTTTGGCACTTTCAAATCACAAAATAGTAAAAAGAAAGGATGCATTCGAGGGTGAAAACCTCTCTGAGGTGCCCAAGGATGAGGGATTCAATCTCCCCCTTAGTGCAATGCATCCAAAAAAGTCAACAGTACTAGCAGAGAAGGCTACTCTAGTGAATATAGGAACAAAAGAGACACCTAAGATAACCTTTCATGCCGAATCATTGTTAGATGAAGAACAAAAGAACTTAGCAACGTTCCTTAAAGAAAGAAGAGAAAACTTTGCATGGTCATACACAAATATGTCGAGGCTCGAAAGAGCCATCTATTAAATTAGCAAGACCTTGGTAGGGTATGAAATAAATTACTCGTCATTGAGAAAGCATGCTTAGCGGTGGTCTTTTCTTCACAAAAATTCAGACATTACATGCTTTCACACCAAATCAAGCTTATTGCTAAGATTGACCCATTAAAATATTTTTTATCTAAAGCAACTCTCACTCAGTGAATGGCCAAATGGGTAATGATCCTAATAGAGTTTGACTTAGAGTATGTGGAGCGCAAGCCTATCAAAGGAAAATTTATTGCCAACCAACTAGTAGAAGCACCCATTTATGCGGAGAATCCTTTGATATTTGCATTTCTTGACGAATCGGTCTTTCTTCTTAATGCAACAAATCAATGGAAAATGTACTTCGATGGATCATATACCCAACATGGATCAGGGGCGGGCATTCTCTTTATCACCCCTCAAGGTGACTATATTCCAAAGTCATACCGTCTATCATTTCCATGTACCAATAATATTGCTAAGTATGAAGCTCTAATAATGTGGTTAAGTATAGCAGTCCAATGGTAGATACAAGAGGTAAAAGTGTATGGGGACTTACAGTTGATTGTTAACCAAGTCAATGACGACTACCAAACCAAGGATGATAAACTCACTCCTTATAAAAAGATGGTAGAGAGTCTGAAGGACTTCTTCATCGATATAACTTTTGGGCAGATACCTCGTGTGAAAAATTGAGCAGTAGATGTCATGGCGGCAATTGGATCTTTGTTAGACATGCCACTCAATGTCCTTCAATGTGAATTTTTGGTAGAATAGGTTCTCATATTAGCTTTTGAAATTCCTAAATCTGAATTTGTGTGTGTAATCATTGGTCCTAGTTCCCCATGGTATCATGATATATTCACCTACCTTAGTAGAGGTACCCTCCCATTTGATATGACCTCTAACCTTAAGAAGACCTTCGTTAAAAAGGCATCTTGATTTGTCATCTTAGGTGATACCTTATACCATAGAATCATCGATGGGACATTACTACGATGTCTCAACCAAGAGGAATCCTTGACCACCTTAACATAAGTACATGAAGGAATTTGTTGTTTCCATTATAGTGGTATGACCTTATCCAAGAAACTGTTGAGGACGAGGTATTATTGGCCAACCATGGAAAGAAAGGCTCATCAATATGTGCAAAAGTATGTTCAGTGTCAACAACATGGAGACCTTATCCATGCTCCAACTCAGGAGTTACAACCAATGGTCACACCTTAGCCTTTCTTGTAGTGGGTGCTTGACCTCATAGGAAAGATTACTCTCTCCTCATCTAATGGCCACAAATTCATCATCACGACCAATGAGTACTTTACTAAGTGGGTGGAACCCATTCCTATGAATTATATAATGGGGAATCAAATCTCCAAGTTTATCCCGAATTGTCTTATTCTGCTATGATGTTTTGTAAGCCCTTATCTCAGATAACATAACACCCTTCAAAAATTAGGATGTAAGAGAGCTATGTCAAAAAATTAATATCCAAAATCAACTGTCTACCCCCTATTACCCTCAAGGAAATGGTCAAGCTAAGGCTACAAACAAGACCATTCTTAAGATCCTAAAGAAAATGGTCAATGAAGTTGGTCATGACTAGCATTTACAATTAAATCTTGCCCTATGGGCTTATAGAACTAGTATTTGCATGCCTACAAGTGTAACCCCTTTCTCCTTGGTCTATGGATTAGAAGACCTATTAAGGTCGAGCTTCCCTCGCTACAAGTGTTATTGTAGAATCTAATCACTGATGAAGAATATAGGGTATCTCGGCTTAATGAATTAGAATTCTTGGATGAGCATTGTCTTGATGCCCTAAATCATTTGCAATCATATTAAAACTAACTAAAATGAAGCTACAACAAGAAGATCAAGATTCGTTCTTTCCAAGTAGGGGATCTTTTCCTCAAGCAGAATCAGAAGAATGTTCCAGATCAAGATAGTAAAGGAAAGTTTGAGCCTAATTGATTGGGCCCATTCGTTGTCACAATGAGCTATGGATCAAGAGCTTACCAATTGTCAACACTTAAAGGATAACCCTTGCAAGATCCAATCAACAGTCTAAATCTAAAAAAAAATTACGCCTAGGCTTGGAGGGTATAAATCAAAACAATCTAGAAAATAGTAAAGATAAAAAATCATCCTCTAGTGAAAACCACTTTGGTGGTGCTTTGGGCAAGTACTATGATGAAAACCTGGAAAACAGGCATCATGAGTAGAATTGAGCATCTATATGATCCTTCTTAGATAGAAGTATCTCATCCTTGTCATGATAAATCCAATGTTCCCTCCATCCATCCAATCCAGATTTATCTTGATCGTGACAAAGATTCAGCATATACTTCAACTCTACTTATAGCAGACTCTTGGTAGGATCTTTACCATTTTGTCTCATGAAGTCTCATAGCCCATATCTAGCATGATAAAACTCTATTGAACTCTTCACATGTACATTACCTATCTTGGTTTGTTCATTAAACTATGAAACATTGTTAGACACTAGGGACAGGTTATTGCACTTTTGTTTCCAAATAACTCTTGATCTATGTCTCGAATCTCACAATGTGATATCAACATCATGATCTAGGTATCATTTATTTCAAAATCTCATCAAAAATCCCAAAACATTTGAAAACCTCATCAAAAATCCAAAAAAACTTACAAAATGAAAAATTCCAAAAACATCAAAATCTTATATAGCCAAAATCCAAAAACATTCAAAAATTGTAAAGTGAAAAATCCAAAACATCCAAGAACACATCAAAAATCCCAAAATAGGTCAAAATGTCAGAAAATCAAAATAAAAAATAGTTCCTTATCGAACTCATTGTCTTTAAGCTTGAACGTAGGCAAGGCCATCATTGATGTGCCCCTGAGACACTTTAGGTCAATCCTTTAGGAGCCCGTCATAATAAACTGACAATCCATCAAGTGTTCATATCTCATCAATAAATAGGTCAAATTCAGTCGAACTGCGTGGTCTCTATGTGTATAAAGTAGGTAGGGATCATATTTGATAAGCCCCCAAGGCCCCTATGATAGTCTTTTAGGTTAGGTTTTTGGTCAAAACTTAGAAAAACACAAAAAAAATTGAAAACTAGAAAAACACAAAAATATTTGAAAACTCAGAAAAAAATCAAAATATTGGAAAACCCTAAACAACCTCAAATAATTGAAAACCAAAACATTCACATAAACATTCAAAAATATGAAAAAATAGCCTCAAAACATTTTTAAAACATCAAAAACATTGAAATATTCCAGAAAATCCCAAAACCATCCATCCCATTTCGCTTTCACGTACAATAAACCTTCATTCATGATAAATCAATCGTCATCTTCCAACCTTTGGTAAACAGGTATCACAAGTCGTGAAGTGAGAACCTAAATGTCAAAATCTAAAATCTAGATCATAGGTAAACGAGTCGGTAGCATTTGTATCAACGACCTATCACACACTTAGGCTTAGTCAAAACATCTGATAAACATGTCCTAGGATGCATCCTTCCTATAATGGGAATTAACATCAAAAATCACCTTAGCTATGTTACGTTGGCAAGAGATATAGATAACATTGACTTTTTTTATCAATCTTTTCTTATTATTTATCTTGTTGACCCATTCTAAGGACCTCTCGATGATGTGTAAAATGATTTAGAGAGAAAGGAATGGGGCATCGATCATTATCTTTTGTTTGTTGTGCTTTTGGGATTATTCTTGTAAAATAACTTTGGCACATACTTTCTTAGTTGTGTGTAGAGAGGTCGTTTGGAGTAGATTGTTGACTATTGCATATGCTTTGGTCCGAGATATTCTAAGCTTCTAAACTACATTCCAACAAGGATTTTGTATGTCAAGAAGTGAACAAGAACTATCCTATCTATTTGCAAAGTCAAAGTCCATCGCACTAGATATAACACCATTCTGGTTATCAATACCATGATGCATCGTGTCCATATGTTGTATCAAAAATAAGGAATGAAAGAGAGTCCCAATCCTAAAAATGAGAAAATAATCACTCTCATCACCATTATCTAATAAAGTCTTGACAACCCATGGACTTGTTGGACTTCTGAATCAATCTCAAAATCAATGGTCAATCCATTCGTCTTATTCTTCTATCTTCTTTCCACACTAACATGGTATCATGACACTCAACCAAAATCATAATGCATCCGCCCTACATCTACAAAACATTAGCATACATACATCCTGCACAAGCATATCATATCATTTGCATATCATAGAGAATGACATCATATAGGAAACATGAAAAAGAAAGCATATCCATCTCATAGCATGTCATAGAAAGATATTGAAAAAGAAAAGGAAACATCCATTACATTACATCCACATTATACATCACATATCACATATCATGTATCACATAAGCATCGCATCATAGATCATCTCATATCACATGGCATAAATAAAGAAATGTATCCATAACATAAACATTTGCATCCATTGCATCCAACATAATTATAACACATGAAATGAATACATCACATCACATATATCATAAATGCATCAAATCATAATCAAATTGGGCCATCTCATATATATATCTCAAAAATGAATTTCATGATACATATCAAAATCAATGTGTGTAACTATCATCAAAATTACATATACAAGAGGCTATCAAAAATGAGCCAATGAATGTACATACATGTATAAATTAGGCTACATATCCAAAAAGTATATGCCCAAGGAGGCTATCCTCTGCTACCTTGGTCACCATGATGTGACTGGTCCCCAGGCTATCAGACTGACGACTGCCCACCTGACACACTCGGCTACACCTGACTCATATGCTCAAAATCTGTCTACCTATGTGTTGGCAGTACATTTCGATAATAGAAATTATGATAATAGGAAGCTTATGTCACCATATCTCGATACATCTGTGCTAACATAGTCTGACCCTGGGAAACCATTGTGATAGCCTCTAGTTGCCTCCTACTAGTCTCCTCGGCCAAGTGGATATCTACATCCTATTGGAGCTGACGCTCATGGTCTAACTCCCCAGTCAATGTTTGCACCTGCTACCTCAATTGGTCCCTCTCAACCATGAGGGCCTGAATCTGAGCATCTTGAGGGTCTAGCCTCGATGGTGGTTGTTGCTATGGTTGTTGTGTTGGTTGTTGCTCTGGCTACTATGAAGGCTGTTGTGGGACCTATCCTACTACCTGATCCTATCTGCCCTGCCCCTGACCCAATCCAACAAGCTAATCCTACTGACTTTGACATGGCTTTTAACTTGTCCTCTATCCCTACCTGCACCTCTCAACCATGAGGGCCTGAATCTGAGCATCTTGAGGGTCTAGCCTCGATGGTGGTTGTTGCTATGGTTGTTGTGTTGGTTGTTGCTTTGGCTACTATGAAGGTTGTTGTGGGACCTATCCTACTACCTGATCATATCTGCCCTGACCCTGACCTGGTCCAACAAGCTAATCCTACTGACTTTGACATGGCTTTTGAACTTGTCCTCTATCCCTACCTATACCTCTCCCTCTAGGCCTCCCTCGAGGAGGTACCCTTGTTGGATCTATAAATCAAAGGGGAGGCACGAACCACACATCATAGGCCATTGTGGTCTTGGCATCAGCCTATCCTTGATCATATACCCAAGGCCTGGCCACTAGCTATCTAAAATCATCAATGGCCACCTGAGGCTATATCTATGGGCTCCATTGTGGCCTCCCTCGTATTCCTCACAAATATGGCAGTGTACTCATCTCTAGGTGCATCCTACACCTCCTTGAACTGTCTAGCCACGTGATCTGGCAAGTATCGCTCAATCATCAATAGTTGTTTTATGTCAAGACTAAATTCTCTACCTCACATAAAATAGTTGCTGATGATTGTCATACTAGGCATGCATCTATAACCATGGTCGCCATCTAAACACTATCATATCATCAATGGTGTTAGTATGGGATCCCCAATGGGCCTATATGTTGTAAAGTGATGGCTCCCCTATATCGAAAGACAACTGGCTCTTCTGGATCCACATCTGCCATATGAACCATTGGTCTAAGCACAACTATATGCTCCCATTCCCAGATGTGTAGCAAAGTAACCCCTGCTCTGATGCCTCTACCCTGACAGTATACAAACTAGTGCATATCATGGTAAAGTGAGGCTAGCATTACTGAGCCCCACACGAACAATGTCCTCTTGTATATCATCCTTTACCAGGAAAGTCCCCAACCAAGACTGAATCCTCTGCCTCACTGGTCTAGGGCAACAATCCCAGAGATCAATATGCCAACTATCAATCTAAATATGGGTGAGTGCTCTCAGAACATCTCTAAATTAATCTGTGAGTTCATAAGAACGACATCCTCCTACTAAAGAACCTCATGGAATGCATCATACCCGACATTTATGGCATATATCACTAGATCTCCATGGATAGGAAGCCATAATATCCTCCACATGTCCCCCAAAGTCATTGTGGCCTTGTCGATGGGTAGGTGAAATAATGATTTATCTAATCTCGTCCAAATCCTTTAACTCCTTGAGCAACCCAAGTTGATGCTTGGGAGATATAAGTGGTTGGACAACCTCCTGCATCCATGAAGCACACATCAAAAATTGGCTAAAATCGACAAAGTTTCAAGTTTTTTGCACACCCAATTAATAATTGTGTTGTTTACAAAGGCGTCACTACAATTATTTTGGAAAATAACATTGCCCCTATTCAAATCCAAAGAAGTGTCACTCTATACAATGGTGTTGCCATAGTTCCTAGCGTCGCCAAAACCAAATCCTAGCTAGTGCTGCTAAACACAATCGCGTCACTATAATCAATTTGAAACCCTAATTCTAAATCCTAGGAAGTGTCGCCATTTACAATGGCATCACCAAAATTTTCAAAGGCGTTGCCAAAATTTCTAAAAGCCTCGCAATAGGGCGACACCTAACCTATCCTAGTTTCAACACCTAATAAATGCATGAAAAAGGCAAAGTACAAGGAAAGTTTCAATTTGCGTACTGGAGGTCCTACGCCTGGAGGCCGCTGGTACTCTCGAACTCAGTCAGTGATGTGTTGTGGAAGCACACAATGTGCCATTTCGTCAAAGTGTCAAAGCAAAAAGCACATAAAATCTCAAAGTGTGAATGCACAAATGAATTGAAAGTGCCCCTTTAACATATATTTATGCCTAAAAATTAGGGTTTTTTGCCCTAATTTTACAGGGAAGCTAGGGTTTTTAGCCTTTTTTCCAATTCATGCACTATGCGACATCTTTTGAGATGATTTTTGCATTTTTTAGCTTGTTTTTGTGTCCCAAAGCATGTTTTTCACACTTGAATCAATGTTAAACCTTTGTCGCGAGATTGACCCAAAATTCCAAATTTTCACTTGATGTCTCAAGGGGGTAGGGAACCAACTTAATTCCTTCCATTGGGGCAATAGTGGGGCATCCAAAAAATCAAGAATTTTTAAATTTTTGATCTGAACAACAACATTAACCTGAAAAGCGTCAATCTTTGAACCAACATAACAGGTACCTCACTTCAAAGAGGGGGAAAATGTAGACACTTAAAATTGTCTTGAATGGTATTACACACTTGAATCTGATCACTAGCATCGTTTCGTCCTGAATTTCATCTTATTTTCACTTGTTTGATTAAATAAGCCTAGTTATTTAATTGAACACATCATTTTCATCTATTAATCTAATTGATCTAATTAGGTTAATTCAGCCCCTTTCACATTCACCTCTCATCTTATTTAATTGAATAATACAAATTATTTGATTTAAACACCTTACGTCCTCTCATTTAATTAAATAATCCTAAATTATTTAATTGTCATTTGAACCCCTTTTCATTAAATAAACTAATTATTTAATGACAATCCTCATATTCCTCATCTTGCACAATTAAAAATTTGTTTTGATTACTAATTACTAATTTTCCTCACCCATCCACTTACATAGAGAATATTCCAAAGGAATATTCTTCTATTTGGCTCCAAAAAATGGAATATTCTTTCCTAACAAACTTTCAAAGTTGCTACAAAGTGTGTTTTTTCGAATCATTGTGAGCCCTTGATGCTTTCTTTGATACATGTAATCTTTGATTCTCATCCATTGATGGGAATCCTTGATCCATGCCTTCACCCTTGATTCCATATTGACCATTGATTGATCAAATCAATATGAGCCCTTGATTCTTCATTTGATCTCCTATAAATACTTCACCATTTGGAGAGAAATGGATCCACCTTTTCAAAGAAAATTTATGTTCTTGAAATTTATACTCACTTTCATCCACATTTAGCACTTGTTAGAATTTTAGCTTAATCTTCATCCATATTAGCTTAAGTATCCATTAATGGCTTCCATTTTAGCTTAGGTTGCACCCATTTTAGCACAAGTTTGCATCCATGGTTTGCATCTTTGAACTTCGCTTCCATTTAGCATAGCTTTCATCCATATCCATAAAGAATTGTAGCATTTATCACTCATTTTCATCATGTTAAACTAGTTTTGCATCTATGTTTCATTCATATTCATCAATTTCATCAATTTTCATCAATAAAATCGATTGGAACAGCTCATATTATCCAAGGGGTTGGGAAAGGGTTGTCATTCCACATCAATGCAACACCACTCCCCCAGTGGGATAGGGTTTGGAGTATTAGAATAGATTTCCTTCCATGCTTTCATGTTCATTTCATGTTAGTTTAATGGTTTATTTGGTTTCTTGATATTTCCTTGAAGATCTCATTGGGATCATGGCTTAGGGGATTAAATATAGTTTAAATTCATTCGGATCCAATATATTTAGTTCATACTATGACTATGATCACACCAATATCAATAGGCTCATGCTATTTTTGCAATAAGGAGAGAGGGAGAGATAAGAATGAGAGAGACCTAAGGAGATAGATATAGGGGATAGAGATAGACAGGAAGATAGAGATGGAGATGGAATCTAAGAAGGAGAGGGATATGGAGGGATGAAGAGAGATAGAGATAGAGAGATATCTAGATACAAGAGAGGAATAGATAGAGATGGAAGAGATAAATATATAAGAGGGAGAGAATAAGAGATAAAAAGTGATATATAGAGAGAGATAGAGAGGGAACGATATAGAGGTAGAGAGAGATGAAGAGGTAATGAGATAGATATAGAGAGGCGAAGAGATATAAAGATATAAATTTCTAGAAAGAGGGAAAGGGGGGGAGAGGGAGAGAGATGGATGGATAGGGAGATGAAGATAGAGAGAGAGAGAGAGAGAGAGAGGAAGAGGGATAGAAATATATAGGTAGATAAAAATAGGTAGAGGGGGAGATAAAGATAGAGAGATAAGGGAGATAGATAGGGAGATAAACAAAGAGATATACAAACAAAGAGAAGTAATTTAAAAAAATAGAGATAGAGAGATAGAGAGAGAAATAAGGGGTGATAGAGATATGGAGAGAGAAAGAGTGAGAGATAGAGATATATGGGAAGAGAAAGAAAGATGGAGATAGATGGGAAGAGAAAGGGGGAGAGAGATAGAGATAGAGAAATAGATATGGAGATAGGGAGGGAGTGAGGGAGTGAGATATGGGGAGAGATAGAGGGAGGGACAGTGAGAAATGGAAAGAGTTAGATAGAGGAGGGAGAGAGAAGAGAGGGGTGACAGAGAGAGAGAAGAGGGGGAGAGGGAGAGATATAGATAGAGAGTGATATAGCAAAATAGAAAGGGATAGGGAAAGGATAGAGAGATGGAGAGAGATAAGGAGAAAGAGGTAGAGAAAAATATAGATATAAAGAGATGGAGATAGAGAGAGGAAAAGGGAGATAGAGAAATATTAGGAGAGATGGAGGGAGATATGGAGTGAATAAGAGAGAGAGAGAGAGAGAGGAGATGGGAGAGATAGCTTAATAGATGGAGAGGGAGAGTGGAAGTTATATGATAGAGGGAGATATAGAGATAGGGATGGATAGGGAGATATAGATAGAGATATATGGATAAAAAAAGATGTAAAGAGAGGAGGGAAATATAAATAGAGATACATGGATAAAAATGGATATATCCCTCACTCACACACAATTCCTAATTCTCCCTTCCTATCTCTATCTCTATATCTCTCACTCACACACACACTCCCTGTTTCTCCATCCCTATCTCTATCTCTATCTTTTTATCTCTCCCCTTCAAGCTATCTCTCTCTCACCCTCTATTTCTTTTCTCTACCATCTCCTTTATCTCTCACTCTTTCCCCCTTTATCTCTATCCTCTCATCTCCCCCTCTCCCTCTCTATCTATATATCTCATTATCTCTATCTCTCTCTTATTCACTCCATATTTCCTACTATCTATCTATCTATCCTTCTATCTACCTCTCTCTACATATCACTTCCTATATCTCTACCTTTCTATCTCTCCATATCCCACTCTCATTGTCTCTCTATTTCTATCTCTATTTCTCTCTTCCTCTTCCTCTCTCCTTCCATCTTTCACTCTCCTTTTTATTCTTCTATCTCTCCTATCTATCCCTATTTCTCCCTCTTTCTATCCCTATCTCTTCCTCTCTCCCTATCACTTGATCTTTCTATATCTTTCTACCTCTCCTCTCTCCTCTCTCTATTTCTCTCCCTCACTTTCCCTCCCTATCTATTGATTTATATATCTATTTGCCTCTCCCTCCCTATCTATCAATTTATATATCTATCTCCCTCTCTATCTCTTTCTTTATCGAGAAACATGGTCTGTGTGAGTGAGTGAGAGTGAGAGATATAGAGATAGAGACAGGAAGGGAGAATTAGGGAGTATGTGCAGGTGAGAGGGATATATGGAGTAGAGAGGGAGGGAGAGAAATAGAGAGAGGATAGAGGATAAGTAGAGAGATTTATATAGTGGGAAAGATAGAGGGGGAAGAGAGAGAGATGCAAGGAGCTCGATAAGGAGATAGAGATAGGGGAGGGCATACAACAAATTCACTGCCATGAAAAATTCACTGCCAAGTAAAATTCACACCAGCAATTCACTGCGGCGGAAAATTAACTGCATTAATATTTTTGAATCAAAGTTTTTGAAATATATATTAAAAAATATTAATGCAGTTAATTTTTTGGTGAATTGATGGCAGAGAATTTTACTTGGCAATGAATTTGTCATGGCGGTGAATTTTCCCACAGTGAATTACTGGTGGTGAATTTTTTCGTCGATGAATTGCTGATAGTGAATTTTCCTAGAACCATAGGGGAGAGATAGAGATGGAGAGGGAGATGAAGATGGGGATGGAAAGGGAGAGGGGGAGAGATGAAAGGAGAGTGGAAGAGGGAGAGATAGGGAGAAATAAAGATATGAAGAGGGAGAGACAAGGAGAAAGGGAGAGGTGGAGGGATAGAAAGGTAGAGATAGGAAATTATGTAGAGAGAGATGGAGAAAGAGGGAGATATATAGAGATACAAAGAAAAATAGAGAAAGGTAAAGATAGGGAGATATATATATATATAGATATATGGGAAGAGAAAGAGATAAAGATCTTTATATCTCTGTCTCCCTCTCTATCTCTACGTTTCTCATTATCTCTCAATCTCTCTCTTTCCCCAATTTCTTTTTATATTCGTCTTCCTCTACCTATATCTCTCTCTCTCCCTTGCTCTCCTTTTTTATCCCTATTTATCTCCTCTTTCTCTCCCCCTCTCCCACTTGATCTATCAATTTCTCCACCTCTCTATATTTGTCTCTTATTTCTCTTTGTCTCTCTATCTCTTTATCTTTATCTCTCTATGCAACTTTATATCTATCTATGTCTTTCCTCTTCTTTCTTTTCCTCCCTCTCTTTCTTTATCTCTCTTGCTATCTCTATCTCTTTCTCTCTCCCTATTTATTCCTCTATCTCTACCTCTATCTTTAGTTTCTATCTCTTTGTTTCCCTGTCTATCTCTCTATTTCTCTTAATCCCTATCTTTGTTTCTCTCTCTTCTCCATTTTTTTAATCCCCCTCTCCTTTATCCCTCCATTTCTATCTTTGTTTCTCTCTCTTCTCTCTTTTGTATCTCGCTCTCCCTCTTTATCCCTCCATTTATATATGTGTTTCTCTCTCTAACTCTCTCTTTGTCTATCTACCTCTCTTTCTCCTCTTTGTCTCATTTTCTCCCTGTCTCTTTCTCTCTCTTCTTTTCTTTCTTTTTTATTTGACTCTATATATCTTATCTCTATCTCCCCCCCTTCTCTCTTCCTTCTTTTATCTCTTTATCTCTCTATCTATTTTCCTCCTTAAGTGTACAATGGGTGCACTCGCAATGTCTTAAAGGTAAATTATCACATCCTTAAAACTAAATGACATGCCACCTTGAGCATAACTCCCCAGGGACACATTTTATTCTTCAATTTTTGGAATGAAATGACTAATCAAAAGTTAGTCTCTCCCTCTCTTTCACTTGCTTCCTAACTTTTAATTTAGATTTTAAGTTTGAAAATCATTTTATTATATATATTAAGATAATAAAAAAATTAAAATATAATTACTCTATAATAATTAAAGTTTTAATAAGACAAATAATTATAAACTAAAGTAATTATAATACATTTAATTATTATTTGTAATTTCATAAAAAAAAGATAAATAATCAAAATAAATTTCAAACTTCAATCTAAATTAAAAAGTAAAATAGAATTGTAGACACCTAAAAAATGTCTCAATGGATCACATTGGCTAACTAACATCATTTCGTCCTCAAACCCATCCTCTTTTTGCTTGTTTAATTAAATAAGCCTAATTATTTAATTAAATGCCTCATTTTCACCTATTAATCTAATTGACCTAATTGGGTTAATTCACCCCCTCTCACATCGACATTTCATTCAATTTAATTAAATAATGCAAATTATTTAATTTTAACTCTAAGTCCTCTTATTTAGTTAAATAACCTAAATTATTTCATTAAATATCATATTTGCATCTCCTTTTCATTAAATAAATCAATAATTTAATGAATATCTTTACATTCCTTATCTTGCAGATTCAAATTTAGTTTTAATTAACTAAATTGTCAATTTCCCTCTCATCCACTTGCATAGGAGAATATTCAGAATATTTTCCTATTTTCCTCCAAAAAAAAGGTAATGATTGCTCCAAACAAACTTTGAAACAACTTTTTAAAGTTGTTGCAAAGTGTGTTTGTTTGCATGATTGTGAGCCCTTGATCTTTTCTTGATCCATGTGATCTTTGATTCTCATCCAAATGGATGGATCCTTGATCCATGTTTCATCCTCCTTTCATTTGTGACCATTGATAAATCAAATCAATCTCATCCATTGTTTTTTCATTAATCTCCATTAAATCAATTATTTAATAAATATCATATAATTCCCCTAATTTGCATAATTGAAACTTTGTTTTAATTATCAAATTACTAATTCTTCCACTTGCAAGAGAATATTCCTCCTTTGCACATTCCTCCAAAAGGGGAATATCTTTTTGCACAATTAAAACTTTGTTTTAAATTGCAAAGTATCATTTTTTCCTCACCCAAAGAATATTCTCTCTCCTCCAATCATTTGAAAAAGGGATATTCTCACTTGGCTTCTTAAGGAAGCTAACTTGAGACTGCTTGAGCAAATTACCTTGTGTGCAGGTCAAAAGTGTGTTTGTTTGGAACAAATGAGAACCCTTGATTAAATCTCATCTTGCATTCTCACCCGTTGATGAGAATCCATGATCCATGCCTCTTCTTTTTTTCATCCTTGACCGTTGATTGATCTTTTTGATCTCAACCCTTCATTTCTTATTTGCTTTCTTATAAATAAAACCCTATTTGGAGACAAATGGATCCATTTTTCAATTGCAAACTTATGTTGTTGAATTCACTCACACTCATACTTTACTCACATTTAACATATTTTAGTTCATTTTTAGTTGCATATTAGCTTTAAGCTTCAATTAATGACTTCCATGATAACATAGATGCATACATTTAGTTTATTTGTTAATTAGGATTTTAATCTTTTTAAGCTTGCATATATTTAAAGTAGATTTGCATACACCCATATTAATCATCTTAGCATAAATCATGTTAAAATAGCTTGCATCATATTCATTTAGCTTTAAATCATGTTTTCATACACATCTATCAATGGTTTCATTAGTTTTCGTCAATAAAACCGATTGAAACAAGCGCATTATCCAAGGGATTATGAAAGGGTTGCCATTCCACATTAATGCGACACCATTCCCCCAATAGGATAAGTTTCAATGTCTTAAATTAGAGATTTTTCAAGTTTTCATGATTCAGAATGTTAGTTTTAATGGCTTCTTTGTCTTTGTTTACAATGAATGATCTTATTGAGATTAATACTTAATGGGTTAAATATGTCTCAAATTTGTATGGATCGAATGTAGTTAACCTTCACTATGTCATTGGTCACAAGAATAAACTAAATGCAAAGTCAAAATATATCAAAATTCAAATATTAATAAAAATAATAATTAAAATAATAATAATAGCTAATAAACATATTAAGTTAATATATAACTAAATAAAAATAAATAAAACTAATTTTTTAATTTATTAGAAATGAAATATTACTAAAATATTTACCTAAAAATATAATTAATATATTACAAACAATATTAAAATTAATTGAAAGATAACTCAACGTATATATAAATATAGTTAAATTTTTAAATAAATTAAATTAAAAAATTAAAACCTTAATTCAAATAGAATAGTAAAAATAAAAATAAATAATATTAAATTGCTAGGAAAATATTATTAAAGTTGTCTTTAAAAAATAGATTTTTTAAAAATATGATCTTAATGATAAAGATTTTTTTAAATATAATATAATGATGATATTTAATGTTATTTAAATTAGTATAAAATTTTAAATTATAGATATGAGATTTTTACATATTAAAAAAGATTTCAAAATCAATCATTCAACACCAAAAAAAGGTTATTCAATATTTTTCCTTCAATTATGTAAATTATTTTATATAAATCAAAATTTTATCTTTAAATTTGATTTGAATGTATTATAATGTGTAAAAAAATTACTTTATTAAAAAAATATTGTATAAAATAATGAACAAATTATAAATGAAAATAAATGTATTTAATTCTTTTCTAAATCAAAGATCAAGATTAAGTTTTAAAATCAATCAATTTTTTTTTAATAAAATTGTTTTATTGTTTCTTTCAATTATCTAGATTATTTTATATAAATTAAAATTTTAACTTTAAAATTAATTTTAAAATATTATTATATATAAAAAAATAGTTTATAACAAAAATATAATATAAAATAATAATCAAAATATAAATGAAAATAAATATAATTTTAAATTTTTAAAAAATAACACAATATAAATAAAATTAAAAGAAATAAAACATGTACAAAGGCAAACTATTCATATTGCAGTACTCTGAGCAAGGCGGAGGGCAAAAATATGTTTACTACGATGGACGAATCAAAAGATTGCTTCAATCTATTCACAATAAACTTATTGCGCCCGGTGAAAATATTTTCCATAAGACTCAGATAATAAATCAAATAGACCGTTGGAGAAAGAGGGACGTTCAAAAACGCAAAAAAACAGAACTACTAATGACAAGAGAGTGCGAATCGTGAAACAAATCTATCTGTGTGTTGTGCATCTACGATCACTAACCTGCCATAAATAGAATGGCAGACTTCGTGGCATAAATTTCAAATGCCAACACAAGGTGGTAAAATATGGTGAAGCCAGATGTCCTTACTACACCAGCCTGCTATTCTACCACAAAACTACAAGAGTTCTTTCCTGAGAGCAATTCCATGAGCATTGCAGAGAGATGATAATGAAGTTTCTTTCTTCCAGAGCGAACTCTGTTGTCAGGAGATGCGCCGAGTAAGTTGAACCTCAAATATTCTTCATCTCATGGCTGAATTCAATGTTTAAGTAAACATCTAACAAGAAAATATGCATTAAATAACAAGTTATCTGTGGATTTGGCTGTAGGGCACTGTGTATGACGGTACAGGACCTGCGAAAACAGTTCGAGGAGGAAACACCTGACTGGGCAAAGTATAAGAGAGAAGAAAGTGCTCGTAATCTGGTGGAGTTCTGTTGCTTTAAGGCGCTTAATTCATCTCCATGGAAATCTACCAAGAAGTTAGGTGACAAGGATTTCAGTTGCTTCACATTTGATATGATGATTGCTTGGGAATATCCGAGTGCAGAGCAAGAGAAAGAATGTCAAGAGGAGGATCAACGGAGAGGGATAGAAATGGAGGCGAAGGAAGCTGAAGATGAGTCCTCGCTTTTCTATTCTGACTTGATGCCTATGCTGGTGAGTTGATGGCCGCATGCTTTTCAATGTTCTGTTATTTAAATTCAACGAATATTTGCCATTTTTACAAGTGTATGAGGTGACAGGGGATTCTTAACCAGTCGGCACATTGTGTGCTCTGTTCGCAAAGTATTTGCCTAGAGTTGAACCCAGGACCTCACTTTTTCAAGCCAGCTATGTTACTGAACCAGCAGCACATGTTATATTTGGACTGCTGGTCAAGTTTATATCGACTAAAATTGAAATTATAACATGACAGCCCTAAGCTTTTCAGAATCATTAGGATTTTGTCTTCATTTTTCATCTTGATGATGGATACTGTTGTTTCATCTGAAACTTTGATGAAAAATTAGTCTGTTACTTGTAATTGCAGGCGGACGTGGAGAGCAGCGTGGGGGAGGCGGCATTTATACGGTTAGCTCCAGCAATGCCTCTGGTTGCTGACGTTGTAAGCGCTCATTTCCAGTTCCAAACTCTCACCACCTCTACAGCAGGGCGCCTTCCCTTTCCTCTATACAATAACTATCTCAATCAACTGCACAAGTAATATTTCTCTTTTTTCCGAATTTTATATTCTCATTCTTAATAGATGTACTAATCCTGGACCGGTATGCAGAGGTGTGAAACTTGTAGAGAGTCAGTGTAATACCTCATTAGGTCTTGGGGAAAAGGAAAGAGTATTACACATCGATGGCACTGCAACAACACAAAGAGTAGTGCGCCATATTGGTGGGACCAGCTGGCCTGGTTTGTACATCCTCATTCACTCTCTCTCCTCTCCTTCGTTCTTGTAAAATTTTGATCAAAGACTTATATTTAAGTTTGATGATCAGGACGGTTGACATTAACCAACTATGCGCTGTATTTTGAGACCTCGGGAGTGCTTACCTTCGAGAAGGCTGTAAAGATTGAGCTCTCAACGGATACGCAACATCAAGTAAAAGCAGGCTCAACAGGCCCTTGGGGTACCCTTCTCTTCGACAAGGCTGTCATTTACAGCTCACCTGATATGTAAGGACACCACTCTCTAACGGTTTACATTTTTCGACTGGCAAAGCAGTCAATGTTTAAAAACCCGTGACCTCCTGCATTTAACACCTATTGCTTACTAATCCAGATACTGACAATTAAACTGATGCATCATTAAGAAAGGCCAGGTGTGAGTTGCTGTACAATTAATTTTCAGGACTTTAACCTAAATCTATTGTGATTTCTCGACAATATGCCTGTAGGCCCCTGTACGCGGGTGCTTGTGGACCTCAAAAATATAGAATTTTGAAATTAGTAATAACCTACATAGGCTGTTCCATGTTTCTCCAATATCTGTCTTTCAATCATATATCAACGCAAATACCAATCCGGCCTACAACCATCCTCCGCAAACTGAATGGCAGCACTTCGTACTTTCATTACAAACTAACGTTTACGATGGGCATTCATTCTGATAATAATAGCATGTATTCTTCTAGTTGCAGATTCCTTTCCCAGACTTTTTTCCATCTTATTATTTAAATTATAGCTAGAATAAACAGTTGCAGGGGAAGAAAGGTCATATGAAAGCAAAGACGGAATCACACCAAAATCAGATTGGAGTGGAAACTAGATAAGCAACTAGTATTCTTAAATAAAAATAAGTTGTGAGAGAGTTGGAAATTCCTGACATTGTCCTCGAGAAGTCCACAATCTCAATTTATGGCTTGTTAGAAGGGGGTCACCCCAGACAAACACCATAGCACAAATCTGACATCTTGTAACAGGTTATTTGCCCTTACTTGCAAGGAGAACAATTTGAAAGTGCTTGTTTTATCGCAACTCCGTCATTTGGGAGCCTTTGCACTTCTTTTTTTAAGCATAATCTGTACTTCCTTTCGTTTTTTCTTTATTTTCCACTCTCTGAATGTTGTGAATAAACTCTCTGCTCTACCTCCGTTAATAAGCTCTTGAGTCTAGCTACAATTGCACATGTTTCTGAATGCCTTTGACATATTAATTATTAGCTAGGGGAAACTAATGCATTACTGAGGATATATTCATGGATGGGCAGAGAAGAACCTCTGATACTGGAGTTTCCAGAATTGACTGGATCAAGTCGGCGTGATTACTGGCTGGCTTTAATAAAAGAGGTGATAAGTTTACACAATTTTATTAGAAAGTTCTATCTTCAAGGCAGAGAAGAAGAGGAAGCAATGGGTAGAGCAATGGCTGGTGCAATTCGGCTTCATGCAACAAGAGAAACCTTTAAAATATTTCCATCATGTCCTGAAATCTTGCTCACATTCACCTTATCAGAAGAGTTGCTCCCAAAAGGTGACTCTGTTTCCCAAGAATTGGCTAATTCTGTTCAATCATGTACAAATATGTTTTGGAGTGCAGCCCTACTTTTGAGCGAAGAAACTGAGGAGGAGAGGGAGGTGTGTGGAGGAGGAGAAGAAGCTCAGGTTCAGGTTGGTGAAAGGACAGCTCTGGAGGCGTGTGTCCAAGAATCAAGAGACGAAGCCAAAAACACAGAAATTGCAAGGATCAGCGTAGAGGGGTTGCTAGCAGAAGGAATAACTGGAAACGGTACAATTCTTATGGTAAGCAAGTCAAAACCATTTATAACTCGGATTGACCCTTTTCCACACAATAGCGCAA
>VDFB02002740.1:0-41652 GCA_007258455.2 Sequoia sempervirens | reverse complement strand
CATCAATTCCAATAGAATATCCTTTAACTACATCCAAAAGGGCTAGCCATATAATGAAATAAAAATAAGAGGAAAAAGACAAGAAATTAGAAGACCAGTGGGGGTATTGTAGTAAAAAATTTGAACAAGCAGAAGAATCCTTCCCCTACACATGTGTAAATGATGTGGTAGAACTTGTTTAAGCTAAAAAAAATCCTATTGATTGCAAGTACATAGTTGTATTGTATTGTATTATCTTTCTCTATAACCATATTTAATTTGAGCTAAGTGGATGTTTGGTTGTGAATGAAATGGATTATTATTCATACATTTAATATGGTGATAGTTTCCTTTATTATGTTCATTTGCATACATGATCATGAGGTCCATGATTTTCTATAGACTCTAGCACTAGTTTGATAATGTATTGAGGTAAAAATAATGTAATTGTATAAGCTATACATATAACATTTCTAGGTAATTTTTCAAACTAGCTAGTGATCTTTATTCTTGTAGATGGCTCTCTCATGTTCCCTCTTTTATATTCTTTATTTCATCTTTTCTTTGTTCCTTTTATCTCTTTTTCCTTTAACTTTTCCACATCCTATAGAAGAAGGGACACCCATACCTTCACACAACATTGGAGGAAAATGGCAAGGGTTTCATGCCTCACTGAATGCACTATACCCATGCTTTTACTCTCCTATATGGGATGTGACAAAACTTTTTAATTTTTTGTATGAAAATAATATTATTTGAAAAAATATATTATAGACTAATCACGAAAGAAGGTAGAGGGTATGGGAGCATTCATTAACACTAATGTGTTGGGCTAAACCAAGGAAACAAGACAACAAGAAACATGTAAAAAAGGCTACAACATGAGTAGATCACAATTAAAGAATCATAGTTTTTTCAAAGAATTAGTGATTCCTTTGTCAACAACCTTAGTCTTACCCTTAAGAAGCCAATTTTTATAAGAGGAATCTTCAAAGAATCTTTCTACATCCTTAGTCTATTGATTATTGAAAAAAGAGTCATCCAAACCTCAAAATGAGAGACAAGGTGAGGATTTGAAGAAATTCCTACCATTGCTTGAAGCAAGAAAAATCACATGGCTAACCACATCCTCCATCATTGGAGGAACTGAAATATTTTTTAATCAATTTTTATCTATTGTTCTACCTCATTGTGTTTTTCTTTCAAAACAACTTCAGCCTACCTCCAAAGGATTTTCTTGTCCTTCCTCCTTATGCATTATTAGAAAAAGTACCAACAAGACCCTTATCAATTAAATAAAATCTTCATACTTATTAAGCATTGTAGACATTTCCACATTAACTCTTTGAGGATATTAACACATTAATCAAATCTACATAAATTTTAGTAGTATTTTGACATGCAAACAATACACATAAAAGAAAGAATATCAACCACAAGAAAGATAATAAGATGGATATACCTCGGAAAAAAACCCAACCTCTAAAGCATCAAACCAATGTATTATTTAGCAACAATAAATTTGTTACAATATAATATCAAGTTCTTACATCTATGGAGACCAACATCCCCTTATCTAGAAGAAATTTGACAGTATAACCATGCAAAAACTCCTCACTTTAATGTCTCTATCTCAAGCCTTCAATATATACACTCATGGAAGCCAATAAAATTCCATAAGGTATTACCATGGGTCCAAACAAGGTCCCAAAACACCATGGTAAAAATTCATACAACCTACACTCTATTATTTGACATTTACCACCTTTAGAAAGATGCTCTATGATGTTCATCATAAATGGGTCAAGATTACTAATCCATTTTGTAACCTCCCTCTTAATCATGCTATTACACGTCCTAATATCTCTTACACCATCTCTTTGTTCTAGATGTTCTTACACATCTTTCATGACAATATATTCTCTTACAAATATATTTACACATATAAATGTCAAAATAAAAATGATTATACATGACATAATGACAAAGACATAAAGTGGAACAACCTATTTCATTATGACAAATAAAATAATAAATAATTAAACAATCCAAACATTAGGACTTACAAGGTGTATGACAAACCTAATCCTAACATACATTTCTTTCAAATTGATTGTGCAAATCTTTTTCCAAAAGACTTTTAGAATTTTCTCCTAATATTTCAAACCTATTTAAAAATTGATAGCTTTGCCTAAATTGATAGCTTGATTTTGCTCACCATTCTTTTGCTAGACATATTTTTTCACTTTGGTTGGGGTGCATGTGTGTTGAGAGTTTTGAAGTGCCTAAAATGCAAAGTGATCATATTCACAAAACTTGTTACATTTGAAAGATAATTAATTATAATCAAGTTTCTACATATACAACCAACCATTTAGATTTTGTTCAATGACTTCTGAGGTTTTGTTCAATGACTTCTGAGGACCTTTGCAATTTTTAAGAGATGCTCTGAAAAAATTATAAAGATACAATGAAACTTTAACTGAAGTCTCTCAGTATGTTTCAGAAATTTCTATAAGAAATTTATCAAGAGATTTTTCTATAAGACTAGAACAACTAACAAATAGTTTATCTGAAATATACAAAAAAACCAGTACCAATACGAATCTCCTAATAACTACTTGCCCTCAGAAGTGATAAATTGATTAGGAATGCTAAAAATAGAAAGAGTAGATGAAAAACAACTGTAAAATCTGCCACTGGTGTTTGGACTGTGAAGCACTTCTAGATTAGATATCCCTGCACCACTACCATTACCACTGTATCACTATGGTATGGAGTCCACTAGAACATTAACATATGCAAACAGAATCAATAATAACATACATGAATACTAGACAGTACTGGTTTTGGGCTTTTCCCTCATGATAGATAGGTTGAGGAAGAAGACCTAAAACATAGGAAACTAAACTCAGGCAGTCTAACCCAGAAGGATCTTGCAAATACATATGTTCCAAATCCTTTGCCTCATTGACATAGATAATTCATCACTCAACAACATCATTGACCAGTTTCTATCTTGAAGCGATCCAAAACGCTCTTGCTCTTCAATTCCTGGCTCCAGAATACCCCCATGTATTCTTCAAACCTGTATCCTCTGTACAGAGCCGGATGCTCCTCATCCACCATGGATTCTGCAGGAGAAATGAAAGCATCCAACGAAGGACCATAGAAGGTAGGAATGGATATACGAGCAGTGGTATTGTTTGTTATAGCCCGATGCTCGATGCTCTGGAATCTCCCATTGCTCAAAACCTAATAGAACTCCACAGTGTCACACTAAAACATTTCAAAATTCAGTCCATCAAAAGCAAGTTTCGAACTACATATGCTACTCATCATCTGAGACGATAATAAAGCAGATCTTACATAGATAAAAAATCATAATGAATAAATTAGTTGTCTATGTAAGGACAACAGATCTATTTTCTTTAACATTCATATCTATATGAGCTCAGATTTGCTTTCTTATCATTCACCCTGATGATGAACAACATTGTATATAGTTCCAAACACCGACTATCCAATCACTTATACCCAATTTTATTTGGAGGAACTTTAAGTCTTTAAAATGAAATCATATATATTATTATAAACCTGCAACTGATCTCCCAAATTCACCACAGAGGCATTGGGTGTAGGTTCTACTGCAACCCATTTTCCATCTCTGAGCACTTGCAGGCCACTAACAAGTCCTTGCATTAGAACAGTGATGCCTACTGCATCGGAATGAGGTGCTATGCCAAGGGTGAGATCTGGACTTGGGCATGAAGGATAGTAATTTATGTTCATCACCTGTCCATGCTTCTTAAAGATTGTATTCAAATAATCAGACTCCTACCCCATAGCTTCAGAAATTGCAGCCAAGAGCTTGAAAGAGAGGGCTCCTATTTCCTTAGCATACTCCCTTGCAATCTCTTTGTATTACAAAATAAATAAAAGACTTATTTCTGCTTCTTCTTTCAAAATTCTTGAGAGAAATTTTTTTTTGGGTTACTACCTGTAGGCTGCAGGTTTTTGAGGCCATGCATGGATGAATTCCTCCAGAGGATGACATGGGTGTTAGAAAATCTATCCAGTTAAGGAATTTGTCTTTGGTGATGTTGACGCTTGTAGAAAGCCTCACCGATTGCCTTGTGTCCTCTGAATAGAGGCATGCTCTATCTTCTGGGGACATTTCGAAGAACTCTTCGGCAACATCCATCATGCTTTTCATCAAACTCTCCGGCACCCCATGGTTCACAATCTGGATGTTTCATAACATGTATGTAACAAATTGAAGCATATACAGATAAGTTTGATTAAGGGAAAAGAGAAAACAAATGAATATTTTACCTGGAAGAAGCCATCCTCCTCACATGCACGCTTGATCTCATGCACCACCGATTTCCTACTAGGACCCTCTAAATCTTTGAGGTCTATTACTGGAATGCTATAAGAATGAGAAACCTCAGCCATTTGGGGGCGTTCGTGGGAAGGAAATATGTAGTTGTTCTTAACTTGGAGATGGTTGAATCCATTGGACAGGAGTTTCTCAACAACATCGAGATGAGTTTCAACATGGGCTATGGATGCCATCTCGCAAAGGAACAAATAGGAAACCTTTAAACTGGACTGAAATGGTTATGGATTTTCTTAGAGAAATGGGATTGCTTTGGATTGAGTAAGCGTAATGGGATTTTGGGAATCCACTAGGGCTTTGATTTGATATAAACATTTGAAAAATGTTTGTTTTCATTAAAATGTGCCGTTACTTACAAACAAGGAAGACATTATTAATTACTCTTGATCCGATCGAAGGAGAAGCATCTATAGTATAACATTATATAAATATATACTAGCACTTGCACCCCAATGAGGTGCAATACTTATGCTGATAGGCTGAGCCCACATTATTTACGACTGTGAAAAGTTGTGGATGGCGTAGAGAAAGCAATGATCTATCTCACCTATCCCTCTCTACCTCTCCCTCCCTCCCTCCTTCTCTCTCCCTCTTGCTCTATCCTTCCCTCTCTATTTCTCTCTATATCACATATCCTTCTCTACCTATCCCTCCCTCTATCCCACCTATTTCTCTCTCACTCTCTCCTTCCCTCATTTCTCCTCTCTCAATTTATTCCTTTATGATTTTGTCCAGATTTTGTCCGATCCGATTTGTCCGATGAACCGGATCCGTTTTGATGTCCGTCGAATTTTGATGATCGATCCTGTTCGATCGCCTGATCCTGCGCCTTGAAAAGATTGATCTGACTGAAAGATTTTGATGCGCGGATCGATTTGATCTCTCGGATTGTCGATCGATCCGATCTCTGCGTCCGATCTGATGTCCGCAGCGGATTTCTGATTTCGCCTCTTCCTTTCCTCTCTACTTTGTAATTCCTCCTCTCTAATCTATTCCTAAAACAACACCTCCTATAATTTAATTTTTAGTTATATACCTCTAGTGAATATCGCTACCCAGCATATGCTCAAGTGAAGCTCCTGTTCAATGAATGTTTCTACATTACTCCTCTTCTCACATCACAGACAAACAAGAGGTACAACATGCCACCTAGTAGATCCTGGGTTTCCAGGAGGATCCCAATTTAATAGCCTATCAACTAATTATTTTTATAGTATATATAAATTATCTTGTAGTTAAATAGTTATTTTATTTACTATATAAATTTTATTTTTATTAAAAATTTGTTATCTTATTTTATTTATTATTATTTGTTTTTATTTATTTATTTTTATAGTATATATAAGTTTTTTTTAGTTAAATGGTTATTTTATTTATTATGTAAATTTAATTTTTTATTAAAATTTATTATATTATTTTATTTATAGAATCATTTTGTATTTTTTTTTAATAAAAAGGGGTAAAAATTTTATTGCATCAGAACAACATTACAAAGTCCGAAGAAAGAAGCCACAAAAGGGCCCAACAAGACAAGAATTAATTCACACCCAAGAAACACCGCATATCCTCCGCAACCCATTCCTCAAGAACCGGCGCCATGTCCGCAGGAAGATTGCCCCAGTCCTCCACATGCCAGGAATCCGTCCTCTCCGACGCCCATCTAGCCAACCCATCAGCCGCCCTATTCCACTCCCGCGGAATATGACGGAAAACAATGGAATCCAGAGAAGAACACTATAGAGAGAATCTGCCTGGCAACCACAGCAAGCTGCCAATTCACCTCCTCCAAGTTTTGCTTATTCAACAACTCAATCACCACCTGAGAATCAGATTCACAAACAATCCGCTGCCATCCAAGGCCAACAGCCCGCTCCAACGCCATGAGAATAGCACTCGCCTCCATAAGGTTATTAGTTTGCAAGCCCTGGTACATAGAGAAGAAAAAAACCACCACTCCAAAGCTATCCCGACCAATACCACCAACCCCAGCATGCCCAGGATTCCCTCTAGACGACCCATCAGTATTAATTTTTAGCTCCCCCAGAGTCGGCGGACACCAAAAGCCCTCACGAGCAACCCTCGCACGCCCACTCCTACCATGCACTTTGTTCCCAATACTCTTGTCCCCAGTGACAAGACCTAAGGCATTAACAACACCAAATTCTCCAGGATCAATCGGCACAGACAAATCACACTTTGCAGTCAGAGTCTCCCGCAAAGCCCCCAAAATTCGCCCCCATAGTTGCCTTATGAGCAATTTCTTATCTAGAAAAATCCTTCTGTTACGCTCCAACCAGATTTGCCAGACAATCAAACTAGGACCAATACTCCAAGCAATTTTAAGAAAGGAGGTTCTGGCAGGAGAAGAACCTTGTCTCAACCAAAAGTCCTCCAAGGAAGAAACATGGCAACACGGTAATCTCCAAAGATTCCACCAGTAATGCCATATAGTCTTGACAAAAGAACACTGAAAAAAGAGATGCGGTAAGCATTCTTCATGCTGACCACATAAAACACACTTGGAGGGGCCCTGGAAACCACGTTTCCAAATATTGTCCCAAGTAAGACACTTGCCTTGGACCACTAGCCAAGAGAAAAAATTACACTTAGGCCAAGCAAACTTATTCCAAACATGCTTCCACCAAGTAACCTGGGAGCTCCCAAAAACTTGTTTATCCAAAACCTGATAACCCGAGGCCACCGAAAATTTTCCTTTCCCATCAGGACCCCAAGCAAGCACATCACTTCCTTGGAGAGAGTTGCAGACACGACCAGATAAGAGCTTAGCTAGCTCCTGACGGTCCTTCTCCACACCCCCATGAGGCCAATCCAAGGGGTCCTTCCATTTGGCCACCGAAATCTGACCCAAATAATTTTGCGATTTGAAGTCAGCCACATGGCACCAACCCGCCGCCTCAAAAACTTGGCACAAATCATGCAGGTGGGGATGAGAAGACACAATGGGTGGATGCCCATCCCAGGAGTCATGCCAAAAGAGAGCATCCTGACCCCCATTGCAAATCCAAAAAAGACCCTGCTTAACCAGCTTGGCACCCCGTTTAAGGGTACTCCAGATCATGGAACCTTTACCCTCCATGCTGAATCTAACCACCTCCCTACTTTCCACTGCTCCCAAATATTTGAAGGTCAGGATCTTAGCCCACAACAAGTGTTGTTGTGAGCACCAGCGCCAATACAACTTAGCAGCCAAGGCCTGCCCATTCAAATCCGATCGTCGTAGACCAAGACCCCCCTCCTGCTTTGGCCTGCAGACAACATCCCACCTCACCAAATTCCATTTTCTATGGAGAAGATTGCCAGCCCATAGAAACTGACGAGACAATTTCTCAAAATCTTTAACAAAACTTGAAGGAGCAGAAAGAACAAAGCATCTGTAAAGAGGAAGAGCCTGGACCACCGATTTTAGAAGAGTCATTCTACCTGCTGAAGAAAGCCACCTACAAGTCCAATGACTGACCAATCTTCGAAACTTGTCAAGAGTCTCTTGCCAAAACCTTTTGGGGAGAGAACGAATGGCAAGCGGGATACCTAGGTAGGAGAAAGGAAGCGAGCCAATCTGAAAGCGAAGAATACCAGCAATTCTCCTTTGAATAACCTTAGGAGTATGGAAGAAATAAATGAAGGACTTCCCCTCATTAATGCACTGCCCAGAAGCCGCCAAGTAACTGTCCAACACACTGCGCCAGTGGAGAGCCTCCTCAACCTTAGCCCTACCCATCAAGGCAGTATCATCAACGAACTGAAGATGAGACTGAGGGGGAATGTCATTTCCCCAAATCCAGCCCTGAAGCAAGCCACTAGCAACTTGAGTACGGATGAGCCTACCCAGGCCCTCCGCAAGAAGGATGAATAAGTAGGGGGACAAGGGATCACCTTGCCTGAGGCCTCTAGAAGCACCAAACAGACAAGTGGGCTCACCATTAATAAGCACCGAAAAGGAAGAAGAAGTGACACAGCTCCTTACCCAATTAATCCAACCCTCAGCAAAACCAAAAGCTCCAAGAATTTTGAAGAGAAAGCTCCACTTAACACGATCATACGCTTTAGCCATGTCCAACTTGATAAACATTGACTTTTCTTTTGAGGATTCCATAGAATGGATAGTCTCAGCCGCAATAACAACCCCATCCATGATCTGCCTGCCAGCAACAAAGCCTCCCTGCTCCTCGGAGATTAACCCACCAAGCCAAGGTTTCAACCTTTCCGCAATCAACTTAGTAATAATTTTATACACCACATTACAGAGTGCAATAGGCCTAAAAAGATCCAGAGAATTTGCCCCCTCCCGCTTGGGGATAAGAGCTAAAAAGGTAGCATTCAGAGACTTCAACATTTGTTTATGCATAAAGGATTCTTGAACAACCTCTAAGAGGTCCAATTTAACCACTTCCCAGAACTCCTGAAAAAACTCGACAGGAAATCCATCAGGCCCAGGGGCTTTTCCTTTCTTCATCTGGAACACCACATTCTCAAGCTCCGACAAGGAAATAGGAGAGAGCAGTGATTCATTCATTTCATTAGACACCAACTGTGGGATACAGCCTAAAATCTTTGCTTCATCCTCCTCCGCAGGAGGCGAATCCTCAGAGAATAAGGTAGAAAAATACCGAATGCATTCAGCAGATATAGAAGCGGAAGAGGACAAAATTTCCCCATCAGGCAGCAAGAGGGAAGAAATAGCATTACCTTGCCTCCGATCCTTAACAGAGTTATGGAAGAAAGAAGTGTTCCTATCACCAGCCTGAAGCCATTCAATACGGGACTTCTGTTTCCAAAAAAGTTCTTCTCTTAACTCCCATTCCTCAACCTCTTTAATTGCAGCAACCTCTAACAAACTCAAATCTTCCGAGAGGCCTTGATCACGAATCTGTCTGGTAATTAGATCAAGATGCTCCTGAGCTTTCTATTTTTCTTTAAACAAATTGCCAAAGTGCTGCTTATTCCAACTCTTCAACCTATACTTAACATACTGGAGCCGCTTTGAGAAAGTGTACATCGCAGTGCCATAGGCTGGCTTCCCCAGATCCCACCAGCCAGGGAGCAAATCATGGAGAGATTCATCCCTGAGCCACATGAGTTGAAACTTAAAGGTCTGTCTAGCACACCGCTGAGGCATTTCAGCCACCAGTTTGATTGGCCAATGATCAGAACCTCGACCATCCAAAATTTCAGAACAAATCTTCCACCTGTCCCCCAACCAAAAACTAGACACCAAGAATCTATCAAGTCTCTCCGAAATAGAGGCATCTCCTATTCTCCTATTATTCCATGTAAATAGACCATTACCCGGCTTGATATCCACAAGACGTAGAGCAGAAATATTGTCCTGGAGCAGCAACGCCGAAGACTCCAGCCTAGCGGTACCACCCCTCTTCTCCGCAAGCTCCGTGATAGCATTAAAATCACCTCCAATAATCCATGGATGGTAAGGGAAAAGGCTACGAACCAAATGAATGTTGGACCACAAGATGTGCTTACCTTGCAACTCCACTGGCGCATACACATTAGAGAGGAGAACAGTTTCCCCAGAAACAAAACAAGAAGCCACCATGGAAAGGGAGGATTTAAAAGACCCCCACCATTGGGGGCAAATCTTTCGCGGATTCCAAAAGCACGCCACCCCACCAGAAGCCCCCTGAGCCCCAGTGCATTGGCAATCACCATTCCTCCATAACTTAGGAGCTAAGTCCATCATACCTTCCACAGAGAGCTTGGTCTCCTGAAGAAAAAGAACGTCAGGCGCATGAAGCCTAATCAAATCCCGAACAGCTTTTTGTCTAGGGCCACTGTTCAAGCCCCTTACATTCCAAGAAAGAACTATCATTTCAAGGGAGAAGAGAAATGCGAATCAAGAGTCTTGACTGACCCTGACTCCACCAAAGTCTCCCCAATCATCTTAATCTTTTCCACATCCTTCTTCCTACCCAACTTGGAGGTTTTTTCTGACCCCCCCTTTTTAAGATCTTTTTGCAAAATACCCAACGAAGAGGACAACTTCAAATTCTTCTTCCCTGCCTCCGAATTTGCCTTCTGTCCGAGGTGAGCCTTATCCACACTAGCTTGCCCAACCTCAGCACTACCACCTGATGCATCTTGGACCCCCAACTGCCGAGATGTCCCTATGTCTGAAGGCCCATCACCAGGTGAAACCATAAGCACCTCTAAATTGAGCTTTGCCTGTCCAGGGTCATTCCTGACCTCCTCTATGCATTGCACTCTCGCAACCCCCTCCTGTTGGGAAGTAATAATTTCCTCCACCGAAGGGCCATGCTGATCTATATCCAAAGTCCCATGATCAAGATCAAAAAATCCTGGGTTCACCTCCTGTTGACTAAGTTCTTCCAACACCTCGAATCTATTGAAGGTATCCTCCTCCTGCCTATCCTTCAGAGTCCTTTTATGACCTTTATTTCTGTTTCGGCCTCTAACAGAAGTGAAACCATCTTCCCTACCACCAACACCCTGAAAGGTATCCTTGCCCTTATCCACTCTGGGTGTGTTATTTGAAGGCAGAGGAGATTGAACCTCCAAAGGCTTGGCCTTTGGACACCTACGCCGGAGGTGACCATACTCATGACAGAAACGACAACGGAAAGGTAATGTTTCATAGTCAAGCTGCTGCACCCATGAATAATCTCCTGCACTTACTTCCAAAGAGTCTGGCAATGGCTTACTTAAGTCAATTTCTACACAGAATCGAGCAAAAGTCATTACCTTTTTGAATTGTGTATGTTGTGACGAGCCCACAGGTTTCCCTAGCTTCGAAGCTAGTAAGTGCAACACATCCTCGCGCCAACATTCCACGGGGAGCCTTGGAAGACAAACCCAAACTGGAACCTGATTCGGAAGCTCCTCCGCCGGATTAAAACCAGCATGCCATGGCTTAATGAACAAGCCCACCTGGTTGTAAAAATACGGGCCCCCTTCAAAAACCCTATTCCGATCCGCCATGCAATCGAAAGTGACCATGAAATAATTATTTTCCAAGAGGCGGATCTCCATCTCCCCCTCAGGCAGCCAAGTCCTTTGAGCCCACGAATCCAAGAATTGCAGCGAAATCTTCAAACCCAAGAATTTGCAATAAAGAGAATGCCTTGAGAAATAATCGATATCCTCAGCCAGCATCTCCATCGGAATGACTACAATCGGCCTCTCTGCACACCGTTCAAGGCATCCATTAATCTTCGGAATTCTAAGCCCTCCTGCTGATCCTGACACAGCTTTTTCAGGCTCCATCGAAAATAGATTATTATCGAAAACCTTCGAGCCCTGAAGCGATGGTTTCGAACCCACTGCTGAGCGGAAATCCATTTTGGGGCAAACCCCAGAAGAATCCCCTTGCTGCATAGAGGAGAAGCCTTAAACTCTCATACAGGCCCCCGTAAGACCCAAAG
Organism: Sequoia sempervirens; assembly: GCA_007258455.2. Classification (NCBI taxonomy): domain Eukaryota; kingdom Viridiplantae; phylum Streptophyta; class Pinopsida; order Cupressales; family Cupressaceae; genus Sequoia; species Sequoia sempervirens. The sequence continues at coordinate 29,856 of VDFB02002740.1, read as the reverse complement.
GGGTAACACCACACCTCCTCAGAGGAGGGAGCACAGGCCCACCAGCCGAAGCACCCAACCCGCAAACCCACCTCACCACCCACACACCTTATCCCACACCAAACCCCGCCTTCTGCCACACCACACCACACCCCACCGAGCACACTAAGCCCACACGCCACAGCCAGCAACCCACGCACCAAGACACTGCCACCAAATGCCGCAGAGAACAAAGGCCGGCCGCGAGCAGATGGAGAGAGCCAACCACCGAGCACCCTCAAAACGCGAACAACCAAACACCAAGATCAGCAGACCCCCCTGCGCACAGACAACCGCCCACCCACCCAAACGCAACCCGCATTAAGACAGAACGAAAGGCGTATTCTAGCTCCGCATAATGAGAGCCAATTTAATCATTTGTATTTTATTTATTATATAAATTATTATTTATTTATTATTTATTTTTATAGTATATATAAGGTATTTTGTAGTTAAATAGTTATTTTATTTAAAATTTATTATATTATATTATTTATTTTATTTAAAGAATATTTTTTATTTTATTTATTATATAAATTATTTTATTTTATTTTATTTTATTTATTATATAATTTTTTATTTTTTTTAATTTCAATATAATTTTAAAAAAAAATACCATTGCATTTGGGAAAAAAATTAAGTTATATACTAAGTGTGAATAAATAGATTTATTATTGTATTTGGAGAATAATTGAGTTTTATGCAATAAAAAAGAATTTTATTTTGTTAATAGAATTATTCTAAAAGACTTTTTCAAACAAAAATATTATATGCTAGCATTTGCATCTAAAGGAGGTTCAAGGATTATGTCGATAGAAAATTATATCTATGTTAATATGTTAGAGAGTACGTATTTGTGCATTCAAATTCTAGTTACATATGGCTAGATTAAACAATTAAAATTAAATGCTAAATAATGGAATGAAATAAACTTAGACAATTATAGATTTTTTCCTAGGCTTTCACCTGATAGTTTGGAGGCTTTTACCATTAAAGTACAGCTGGTTTACCATTAACCGAAAGCTGAAACTTGTTTTTGATAGCTCAACAATGGGTTACAGGTGTGAGACTTGTTTCAAACTCAAATCTCACACTACATGTAGCTTATTGGCTAATTACTTTTACTTTCTAATTATTTTATTATTATTTCACATCATATATGTACTACTTTTATTATAGAAGTTTATTATATTTTTCTCTATAATCTAAATAGATAAATGTACATATCAAAAATTTAAATATATAAAAATCTGAAATAATTTTTATGAAGAGTTATTAGTCAAGGATGATGGGAGGGATAATAATATTAAAAACAAAACTAATAATTTATTTCATAACAAAATTAAAAGATGTGTTTAGTTGGATAATTGAATGATATATTTGATAAGTTTGATAGGTCATCTTAAAAGATAATTTCTAATATATCATTATAATTGAATGATATTTTAGATAAGTTCCCTCTCTATTTTGACAACCTTTGGTGGGTCCCTCCTTTTTCCTGCAAGGTCTTTTTTATGATCGCATGCTTTAGATTCTTCCTTGAGCTCTATCTATGATGATGTTTGATGCCACATTCAAGCTTTTAGTTTTAATCAATGTGGCCCTATTCTAAGTTGCCACAAGTAGAGCACACTATATGTTCCAAGTCTTGGCCTCCTCAAGCTATTTCTTTTCTTTGACCTAATAATTTATGAGAGGTTTGTGTTGCTCTCTTATTTGTTAATATCACCTAGGCTCTTTTCTTTTTAGTGTTATGCATTTGCATCATGATATAGTTGCTTTGTAAGGTTCCTTAGTTATAGGTAATTACATATGTCTATAGCCATCATAGGTCATAGAATCATTGTCCTTATATTTCCACATCACTGATCTCCTCCTTTGTCTTGGGCCCCATGTAGTGTGATGTCATTTTTTGGCCATGTGGCATTATCACACACTCTCTCACTATTATTTGTCTAACAATCATTTCCCATTATGGTATTGGTTGATAATAGGCCATGTCATTAACAATGGAACCCTCCTTTTTCTATCGAGTTTCAAAAATGTTAATAAACATGTGGAGTACTCTTTGTCATCCAGTGCACTTGCACACTCCTAAACTATTATGAATCTGAGAATCATTAGGGGAGAGGGGTCAATAGTTGGGTGAGGTCCTATTGTTCATATAATATTTATGGAACTATGTAATTCAATCTGGTAACATATTTACACTATATATTGTCAAAAACTAGTCCATATGCAAATCAACAAATGACCAAATGTTATTCACTCATAGGTTTCTCCTTGGGTATATTATAGATTTAATTTGTAAATATTTTTGTTAGTAAAAGACAAATTCATTCATTCATTTCACTACTACAAAATCAAATTCAAAGGAAAGAAAGGACAAATGTGTTGGTCGATGGAGCCTAATCATGCTTTGGGATTAATATTTTGCCCACTTTAGCAGTCGTGTTTTTCCCCCAAATTAATTAACGAGGGAGTGCAGGGGACAAAGCCCCTCCTACAGGGTCTAGGGGGCCTATCCCCTTGGCGAGGACCCAAGTGTGGAGCTCACAATGGGGTTCTAGGGGCTGTTGGGGGTAGTGCCCCCAAAGAAAAAAATATTTAATTTTTTAATATAAAAATTGTAAATAATTCGGTTGAAAAATCTCATTTGTAACTGCCCAAAAATAAACATTTTTCATGTTTTCTAAAGGTGCACAATCATGCATGGTAAGTTGCAAGGTCGTGTAGGTAAGAAATGAACACACAACAAGTAGCGTGATGAAAGCTTTTTGAAGCACATGGGTTGGGTTTGTATGAGCACACAACAACATGGAGTGTGTTGAGTGCAAACTATAGGTGTTTGAAGTTATACGCATCAGTATTATTTGCTACAGGTTTATGCAATATGGTTCTTTATTAAATTTCGTTGGAGATTTAATAAAATTGGATAGTTGTTTGTGGACATAGCCCATTCAGTGAACCAAATTAAAAAAAATGTCTCTATGAAATTCACTTTTGTCATTTAATTTTGTATCTGCATATATAATTGATTAATTTAATTGTTGTATCCTACTAAAAAATCCCAACAAAATGATTATTATGAACAAGAAAAAACAATAGAGTTACTAATGGGATATTAAAACTCCAAACTTAAATAATTTACAAAAACATTCACTACCACCACCTACTGCCCAACCATGAAAAAAATATACACTAAAAATCTAAAGTAAACATATGAGGCTTTGCAAGAGGCCATTCAACACAAATTATAGCAAGCCCTTGAATCGTGTGCAAAAAGATATAATACTATGCCAGTACATTTTAAAAGAAGGGAAATATTTTCCCCAAAAAAAATTGTAGTGGTCTCTAACAAGGGAAAAAGAAGTGGTAGATAGATTATCAAAGAACATAAGGAATCATGGATTGGTATGATATTTAGGCCTCCTCTCTTACTAACACCAATTACACTTGTGAGTGTTTCTCAACAAAAACGTGATAGGGAATTTGAAACATGATGAGTTGATATTGAAAACCACCAAGGATGCATACACCCAAGTAGGGAAAAGTAGGATTCATACCTATGAGAGCATATTTAAAATGCAATTTAGGATATATTCAATAAAAGGAAAGACCATGTATCTTCTTCAAAACCTCTAGAAAATAGAATTGTGGGAGGACCTACCAAACATTAGGCTTGGGGTGATGATGTTTTAGTTTTCTTAAACTTGGTGTGTGCAGTTACACTCCTAGATAGAGAAGAGTTCTATTCAATCTTTTAAAACCCTTATTGTATATAGTATTTGGACACTAATCAAATTGACAAGAGACACATCATAGATATTAAATGAGAGATTCAACAATGTCTTGTTAGCAATTACAATAATATGTAATCCTTGAGAATCTATAAAAATATAATAAATGACACTAACCTTCTTGATAGGGGAGGTTTATCAATCATGAAATTAATGGAAGATAAATCATCAACCAATGACTTTATTACTATGTTACTCTTTTTAGTGGTGATATCTAACAAGGTGGGAATTGAAGCTAAAGTAGAATTATCCCACCAAGAATTTTCTCCTCAATTTGAACTCTCTTGGATAATTTGTTCAACGCTTTCTAAACTTTTCTTAGAATTTTACTTTTCTTCACTTCCTCATTGTAGACCCTCTTTTGCAGTTGGAAATTCCTACTTCTTATCCTAACTCATATGTTCTTCATTATTAAGTGTAGACACTCAAAATATCCTGATCAATATCATGCACTTGAACCTGATTAACTAACACCGATTCTTCCTTAATCACTTCCACACTTAACCAATTAATTGAATAATATTTATTTAATTAATGAAATTCATCAAAATTTCCTCCTTAATCAAATAATACACTTTATCTGATTATTTCATCAAAAATCCTAATTAAATAAATCAATTTTATTTAATTAAAATCCTAATGGTCTTCCTTTAATTAAATAAATCATTTTTTATTTAATTAAAATCCTAATATTCTTCCTTTAATTAAATAAATCAATTTTATTTAATTGAAATCCTGATGTTCTTCCTTTAATTAATTAAATAAATCAATTTTATTTAATTAAAATCCTAATGTTCCAACATCCTCTCATTTGATTTAAATGAACCCAAACATCTAAATCAAATGTCACAAATCAAACTAATTTCATCTAAGTTAATTAATCCTAAATTAATTAATTCCTAACACTAATCCCCCATTCCTCTAGCTTTTAACTCCACCCTAGGGTAAGTCAACCTTGGTCAAGTTGCACATGTAAATCAATTTATTTGATCTACTAATTACCCTATTTTTATTCAAAAATGGCATATTCTTTGAATATTCCACCCACTTGACTTTTCCCTCCCAAAGGACTTTTTCCTCCACCTTGACATTAAAGGCTCTTACATGTCCTCTTTTTTGAGCCACCTTTGCATTAAGGGCTCTTACACCTCTTCTTACACAAGCCACCTCTTGGCATTCATTCCTCTTACACATTCCATCTACCCAAATGTGCTCACACATGTGTGAGCACCTCTCCTCTAAGACTCATTAGCATGTTGACAAGTGGCATCATGTCATTGGTCCAAATTTTAATCCCACATTCTCCCCATTCTTCACTCTTCAAACCTTATTCCTTATAAATAGAGGCCTTCTCTATTGATTTAGGATCCACAATCATCCACAATTTCATGCAAGGTTATTATTCACAATATCATCCAAGTTAGCATAGAATTTCTACATCATAGCTAGGTTCTTTCCATTTTGTTCATCACACATCTATCATCAAGCTTATCAAGGGATTGGGAAAGGGCTTCTTTCCACATCAAAGAAGCACCATTCCCCCTATGGGAAGCTAGTTTGAGCATTTAGAACTGTATTTCATTATTAGTTTATTTGATATTTTACTTTGTTTTCATGTTCTTATGTTTAAATGAATTTCATAAGGAATGCTTAATTTCTACTTTTTTATTGACTAATGACCACTTGTTTGTTCATATTTGAGTAGGTCTAGGAAGAGCATTCACATTAACCTATGTTTTATTTTTGTTTTTCTTAACTTATTCTTTATTTTGGACTATTAAAGAGATGGGTGCTTCTTGAGTAGAAGTTATTTTTGAAGATAGAAAAGGAGGTGGCTTATTTGGAGTAGATTCTATAATATTTTAATCTTGAGCAAGTGGAATCGATAAATCAAATTATTTTTTCTTAGAAGGATTCCTTTGAGCAATTGAACCTTGTAATGGATAACCATATGGGAGGTGCACATGAGAAGGGAGAGTGATTTGAAAATGATATTGTAATGGAATCTAGGCAATTGGAAAATGATAAGAGGAGTTATAATTTGCTCACGTGGAGGAGTGAGAGTTTTAATAGACAGTTAAATTTACCAATATAAGTTGTGGAAGAGTCTCCAACCTTAAACTTGTATTTTGTGGTTCTCTTTTTCTAAATAACTCCTTCAATTCATTCCTCCATATCCACATCCATAATCCTTAAATTAGGAATGACTGGTTTACTTTTATCTTTCTTCTTTTTTTCTAATATAGGTTATCTTTTTGAAAGGCTCTTTTAAGGCCTTATCACCTCTTGTTACTCTCTTGGTAAGGGGATTCAATCCTTTCTTCTTTTCATCTAACCATGTCAAGTTATTATTTAGTCTTATTATTATAACCTATAAGGATATCTCTTCTCCTTGGGACCAATTAATAGGTGGAATAGGCATTTTGAAAAATCTCTCTTTTATTGCAATTATCACTTAAAACATTTTCATCACCAAATATATCCTTAGGAACATCAATAATATCACATGATCTCATGTGAAAATTAATCAATCTAGAAGAACTTCTCATTCTTACCACATGTTCATCTTCATAGTCCATCTAGAAGTCCTCTAGATTCAATTTGTGTTTGTGAGTGAACTTTTTCAATGTTTCCTTTTGGACCAAAGGAAGATCTTTTATCATACATATATAAGTTTAATTTAGGCAATTCCCCATATGATCCTTTAGCATGTGACAAAGAAGAGAAACTATAACATCTATTGGTGTTTGGGAATTACACACCTACCTTATGTTTGTTAAATAAAAATTTACAACAATTATTAGTGTTTACATTGCATCATTGTACATTTAAATGTTTACTTCAATGTGAAAAATGCAATTCATTAAAATATGTTACTCTTTGGTTTGAGAAAGTAAAATTAATAAATATGAAAATTATCATAGTTTCATAGTTTTGTTTATCCTCATCATGCATGGTTAGTAAGTCTCTATAGTGCCTCTACCTATAATTGTTGAAGATAGTGTCTACAACATGCTTTGGTATCAAATATTAATTTTATTGTAGGAGAATTATATAAGATGATTTTCTCTCTTTGATTACAATAATTTTCACTCCTAGGCTTGCTAAACTTTGTACACATATGTAATTTTCCTATTCTTTCATTTGAATGGAAGTTACAGTATTATACTAATCCCATGTATTGAATGTGTAATAATTGTTTTGTATCTTGACTACAAGATTTTTTTACATGTTCTACAATTTAACAATTCTATTTGAGTGATCTACATCACTTAGATAAGTTGAAGACTATATTTTATGCATCACCTAGGCTCGACACAAATTATTTTGACTTGAAGATTCATGCTTAAAGGAATCACCTACAAGAAATTTGAATTTTAATGTTTTAACATGTGTACAAATCCATGAATGAAATAAAATTGTTTAAATACACTTATTTTTTTTCTGAAATCATTTTTTCCAATGCTTGGCTAATAAGACTATTTACAAATGCACACATTAGCCATTAAATAGCTCCAAAATAAAAATTAATTAATTGAAAAAGATTAATTATATGATATAATTAATAATTGTTATTGTAATGTTCAAAAATACTTTAAAATATGGAAATGACGTTTTATTTTCAATCAATATATATATAACTTCAACACATATAAACATTTTAAGTCAAGTGTTATTGTTTCTCATATACCATTATCTTTGTGATTTGATAAAAAAAACTATTTAGATATAAAAAAAGTTGTAAATTTTTACTAAAAGAGAAAAATTTAAAGCTATTAGTATATATTTTTAGTTCTTATAAATTTTGTTAATAATATATTTTTACTTTAGGAAACTATTGTGAAATTTATATGATATATTTGAAAAAATTATGAAAAGATATATATTACTTCAAAGAAATATTAGAGACTAATCACGAGAAAAGGTAGATAGTATGAGAGCACTCCTTAAAGCTAATGCATTGGGCTAAACCAAGGAGACAAGACAAGAAGAAACATGCCAAAAAACGCTAATGCTACAACATGAGAAAATCAAAATTAAAGAATCAAAGTTTTTCAAAGAATGAGTGATTCCTTTGTCATCAACCATAGTCTTCCCCTTAAAAAGCCAATTTTTATAAGAGGAATCTTCAAGGAATATTTCTACATCCTTAGTCTATTAATCATTAAAGAAAGAATTAAGAGACAAGGTAAGGATTTGGAGAAATTCCCACCATTGCTTAAAGCAACAAAAATCACATGGCTAATCATATCCTCCATTTTTAGAGGAATTAAAATATTTTTGAATCACTTATTATCTATTGTTCAGCCTCATTGTGCTTTTCTCTCAAAACAACTTTAGGCTCCCTCTAAAGGGTTTCTCGTCCTTCCTCCTTATGCATTGTTAGAAAAAGTACCAACAAGACCCTTATCAATTAAATCAAATCTTCATAATTATTAAGCATTGTAGACATTTCCACATTAACCCTTCGTGGAGATTAAAACATTAATCAAATCTACATACATTTTAGTAGCATTCTAGCATGTAAACAACACATATAAAAGAAAGAATTAGAGAGAGAAATAAAATCAAACACAAGAAAGAGAATAACTTAGATATACCTTGGGAAAAAGCACAACCTCCAAAACATCAAACCAATGTATTATTTAGCAACAATAAATTTGTTACAATATAATATCAATTTCTTGCATTTATGGACACAAACATTCTCTTTTCTAGAAGAAACTTGACATCTTAACCTTGCAAAAACTCCTCACTTGAATGTATCCATCTCAAGACTTCAATATATACACTCATGGAGGCCCAAAAAACTACCTTATTATTTGACATTTACCACTTTTAGAAAGATGCTCTATGATGTGCATCATAAGTGGGTCAAGATTACTAATCCACTTTATAACCTCTCTCTTAAGCATGCTCTCACGTGTCATAATATCTCTTATGCCATCTCTTTGTCCTAGATGCTCTTACACATCTTTCATGACAATATATTCTTTGTGAAAAGATTTTTGGATTAAAACTGTGTGCCAATTTTTAATCAACATTTTGGATCATGCTCCATGATCCATCATCAGAATGCAATGCAGATAGAGAGAAGAGTGAAAAATGAAGTAGCAGACTTGGGTAGATAAAAAGATGAGGGGAAAGGAAGGGAAAGGACCAAAAATAAAAAAAATTATAATTTTAAAGGCTAACAAAGAAAAAGGCAAGACCTTAGAAGGACAAGATCAATCAAGACATTAGAAGGACATAAATGAAATAACTAAATTTGCAATAGGAAGAAGAATACAATAAACTAACATAAAAAGAAAGAAGAAACCTAAAACTATTTTCAAAAAATGAAGCTAAATTAAAAACTAAAATAAACTAATGGAAAGAAGAGAGATAGCTCTAAGAAAGAGAGAAACAAATTAATTTATTTAATATTCAAAGATTAAAATTTGTAATAAAACTAACAACTAGAATGAACAAACAAAAAGAATTAGAACATAAGAATTAAAAAGATAAAGAAATATAAATAGACTACAATATAATTAAAAAAAAAGACTAAGCAAGAGAGTACAATAAAAACAAAAAATGATTCTATAAAAGAAGCAAGGGGGATAACTTAATATATATATGTTACACAATATATATAACAATACACAATGAAAGAAAAGAAAATAAATAGAAAACAATATGTACTAGTTTGAATTAAAGAATAATGCAAGACTAATACAAAAAGGAAACTAAAACATAAAGAGAACTAAAACTACAAAGCAATAAAATAATAATTACTTAATAGAAACTAATGCACCACACACATTCAAACAATAGAAGCAAATACATAATGCCAAGTCAAACAAAAGAGCAAGGACAAAATGCAAACATTTTCCCCTTTCGATTTAAACAAAATTAGAAGATAATGATATGTATTTATTGTCATTATATTAATGAGACTAATATAAACATTAGAAGGACAATAATATAATGACATAAAATACATTAGCAAATAAATATTGTTATAAAAGGATACATAATGCACATTCAAACCAAAAGAGGGAGGACAAAAAACAATCTAATACAAAAAGAGAACAAAATAATAATTAAATTACATAATGAAGACTAATGGAAATTTAAAGCCAAAAGGTTAATAAAAATACCTAATGAGAAACAAAACATTAAAAACTAAGAGTTAGATTACAAAATGCACAAGACTAGAAGGGAAAGAAAACCATAAAAAGGGAATTGCGGAAATCCATAGCAAGAATAAAATGAAAGAAAATATAACTAAAAGAAATAGAATAAATTAATGAGAGATGCATAATGAAAACAATACAATAGGGAAACAAAAAAATGCAAGATAATACAAAAAGGAAAAGGACAACAAGAAAACTAAAGCATTAATAGAGTTGAAAATATAAAAAATAAGGGACGAGAAAAAGAAAGAAGGCAAGAAACCAAAAAAGAGGACGGAGCACTAAGAGGAGACAAGGCTAGAAGGAAGGAGCAAGAACAAGAGGGAACAAAGGACAAGAGGGGGAGGGACAAAAGTAGGATTAAAGTAGGGGATCATGAAGATTGGTTAAAAGGGGTTTCCAAGACAAACTTAAATTCCAACCCCCATCTTGGTTGAGGTTGGAGGGGTGATTAAGGATACCAATGGACTCTTTGAGCTTCCTTCTGAAGAAGTTTTCTTTGAAAAGGATTTGAGGGCTTTCAAGGGAAAAGTGATGCTTGATCTTGGAAGAGTGCTAAGCAAGGGCCGATTTTAAGATGTATTCGTGTTTGAGGTCAGTAGCATGCTCTTTGATTCTTGTGCTAATAGAACGACCCATTTCCCTTATGTAAGGGAGGCCACACGAACAACTCACTTTATAGATATCCGAGTTGAGGAAAAATTCTAAAGGGTCCTTGGGGGTAGGGATGTGATTCCTAATGGTGAAGAAAGGTTTGAAAGTGCAGAGGAGACCCTTTTTGTGAAGGATCTTGGCAATTTTATTGGAGACACCCTCAATGTAGGGAAGGGTAGTTGAAGGAAGGGGTCGAGGGTTGGGGTTATGGGATGGCAGGAGATCCAGGCTTTGGCTTGATTGATAGCCCTATTGATGTGGTTCTTTCTATATCCATTTAAGGAGAAAACACGAGAGAGGTGGGATAGCTCTTGCTCTATGTGCTCATCATCATATATCATTGTGATTTTCTCTAAATACAACTTCAGGCTTTCCCTCCAAAAGGTTTTTTAGCTCTTCATTCCTATGCATTTCACTCAAATGGACTTCAAAATTATTTTGCAAATCCTTTGTCAGGAATAGGATGCCATTTAATTGCAGTCCTAAACATTATTTATTTCATGTGTCTCCTAAGTCCTTGGAAAGTGTTCTCAAACACTAGGATTAGAGAGAGATTAATTTTGGATGAAATAATCATGTTAATTGACATTTGTAATTAATTCTAAATAATAGGAGCATGTGAGGGTTTCCAAGATGAGTTCCTAAATAATAGGAGCACATGGGGCACCTACATAGAAGGTGGAACTCACCTTGAGTTAAGGTAACTGTTTGGAGTAAAAGATAACACTTCTGAATGCATGTAAAGATCCTAGGAGTTAGGGTTTGATGTTTGCATGGACGAAGTTTAGTTTAGTTTAGTTTTGTTCAAAATCAATTTAGTTTAGTTCAGTTATGGTTTAGTTATCTTTATTTAGTTTTAGTTGAATGCTAGTTGACTTCAATTAACTTGGAATGCATGAATAATAACTTGAGTTCAATGATAGATAACAGGGACTACCTTCAGTTAACAAGGGATGACCATTCTTGTATGAATGGTGTTGAGAAATGTTTCAGTTAACAGGAAATGACTTGGACCCAACTTGGGTGCCCAAGTTGGCTTCTTGGAATTAACTCCTTTGCATGGTAAGATATTTCAAAAGGCTAAGTTAAGTGGGACCAATCTTGGGCACCTACTTTGAGGATGAAGCCTTGAAGATATTTACAGAATAAAGGTTGAGTTGGCACTTTAGTTTGGGACACCCAAATGCATGAAGATGAGGATTTCACATTGTTCTTCACAGTTAAACTCTACTTGGAAGAGATAGGCGTACCTTTTAGGGGTAGGGATTGAGCATTGTAATTGTAACTCTATTGGAGTTTACACAGTTGATCAAAGCCTATATATCTCAAGCAAGTTGAAGAGAGTTATGATCAATTTTATTGTAGGTTGTGAAGAAGATTTGTTGAAGGTAGAAGAAGCATCTCAAAGAAGAATTGGAATTATTGTAATCTATTTCAAAGATTAAATAATACATTGATTCTTGGTGGAGTTTTTTTCCAAAAGGGTTTCTCTACGGTATATGCTTGTGTAATCTTTCTGATATTCTGTCTACTTCTTCTATCAACTTCTGTCTTCATTCTACAAATGGAAAAATGAATTAATCAGATAATCACCCACAAAGAATCTGTAACAAAGAATACATATTTAGATCAACAATCATAATTTTTTTACAAAGTATTAAGCTACATAAACACCTCAATTTTCAACATCCTTTTCCAAAGGACTTTTAGAATTATGGCCTAATAGTTTTAACCTATTTTAAAGAACAATAGCTTTACTCAACTTGATAGCTTAATTTTGTTGACCATTCTTTTGTTGGATATGCTTGTTCACTTTGGTTGTGATGAAAGTGTGTTGAGATTTTGGGATGCCTAGAGCATAATTTGTTCCTTTTCACAATCTTAGCAAAATGGTCATATTCATGGCATTTGTTACATTTGAAAGGTAATTGATCATAGCTCAGTTTCTACATATATGACTAACCATCCAAATTTAGCTCAATGACTTCAATATGACCTTTTTCTAAAGCCACTTCCACAAATTTGAGCAAATGCAAAGTTACTTTTGGCTCAGCCTTGTCAATGAGATTTTCCAAAGCATTGTCAATGGTAGCCAAATATTTTCCATCCCAAAAATAAGAGGAAGATGTCCAGTAGTTTTACCCAAACAAACATTACATTGAGTATATTTTCTTTTGGATTAAAATCCATGGACTAATGATTCTAATAATAATCATTTTGTCCCCATAAAGTATGGGCTACTCCAAACCATTGATTCTTTGTCCTCTTTTAGCTCAAACAAGAAAGCATGGATCCATCTTCCATAAAACCAAATGCTTATTCAATCATCTATGGTTTTAAGTATTGACCAAAGACCCAGATTCAAATATAATCATTTTGCTCCCATAAAATATGGGTCGCCTCTAAACATCAAATCTTTGTCCTGTTTACCTTAAAGAAGAAAGGATATAATCATCTTCATAAAACTAAATGCTTATTATACTCTTCAACTAGAGTTACCAATAGAGATTGACCCAATCATCCATGGTTTTGAGTATTGACCAAACACCCATGAACTTTCCAACTAAAACATTCTTAGAAAAACCTAGAGCTTGAAGATTGGCTTAATCTTCCTCACAAGTATACCCCTATAAGACGCACTTTCAAGGTGGAAGATTTATTAGTATTTGGAATGATAGAAATTTTGCATTGTTTAATTGTAGCATTGCTAATAAAGGTTTTTCTTTGTACACTAAAGCTATGATTTGCTCTAATGTTCTTATGTAGTTTCAGGTACAAGTTGATAAAGTTGCACTTGAAGTCTCTCATCTGCAATAACTATTGGACCATTGGGAGAATGCCCCTTGCATTTTGGCTCAGATACCTTCCAACTCCATGCCTCCTTGAGGACGTAGCTGCTCTTCTAGAAAGGGACAATCGAGGAGATCACTAGTCCTGCTCTCGTGGTCCGCTATCAAATCCAAAGGATAATGTTACTTATGGAGGATGGCCTCAACCTTCATGTCCACCATCTCCTCGGTGGGACATTGGCTGGCCTAACACCAACAAATTCCTTCATGTGCCCCTTATCATCTCTCGTGTTCGCATTTATTGGCCCCCAAAGGAGAATGTTGAAGATAACACTATCATTGGTTGCAAACCAATTGATGATTCTAATCTTGGTGATGTTTGAGGGAATCCCGAGTATAAAGATCCTTCTCCTCATGGCATAATCATAACTACAAAATATTACATTTTGTTTTGCTAGATTTGTAGGTTTACTTTTCTACCATCCTCTCTTTTTTATAAATATTGTACTATTTTCTTTAAATTAATGCAAAGTTAATAAGCTATATTCATAAATAAATAAATAAAAACTAGAACTTTCTTAGAAACGTGGCTATAAACATGTGATATTCAACTTTCTAGCAAAAGAAGAATGAGAGGGTTTAATTATGTCCCTCTACCAGCTCCAAAGACCAGTGCTTTAAAACCATGCAAGTGGAAATCAAAAGCAAAAGAAATACCTTTAAAGGATGGATAAGGCCTTGGCTGCTTTTTTCATTACATGTTGATGTCATGCCGTAACCCTTCACCCCCAATTATTTCATGGTTTTTTTCCTGATTCTCAATGAAAATTTCCAATTTCAATAAATGGTTCTAAAATCTTTTTATAAAGATTCAAAGTAACTTTATCTGAAGTTTCTCAATATATTTGATAAATTCCTATAAAAAAATTACTATAAGACTATAATAACTAACAAATAGTTTATCTGAAATCTTCTATATTCAATTCTTTTTATGAATTACAAAGAGAATGGCATTCGGCAAATTGATGGAACACTGCCTGGAAAATTAACTGCATGAATATTTTTAATAAAATCAACATTTTCGAAATATATATTAAAAAATATTAATGCCTTTAATTTTTCACTGCAGTGAATTGATGGCAATGAATTTTACTTGAAGGTGAATTTTCTGTCGGTAAATTTTCCATGGCCATAAATTGCTGGCGGTGAATTTTCCATCGATGAATTGCTAGCGAATACAAGACAGTTAAAAAAAGGGACCGAAAAGGAAATGAACATTGCCCAAATCTTTGAAACATAAACATCAATACAAAAAAAAAACCAGTATTAAAACGAATCTCCTAATAACTACTTGCCCTCATAAGTGGCTTCTGGTATTATGCAACGTCAACCAATATAAATTGCTTAGGAATGCTAAAAATAAATGTTGTAGATGAAAAACAGCTACAAAATCTACCACCGGAGTTTTGACTGCGAAGCACTACTAGATTATTTTGTTAGAAATAAAACATAGCTCTGATACCATGTAAAAATGGGCCCAAATAAATATAATTATGAAATAACAGTCATAATAGGGACAAAAACAGGGCAAAACAGGGCATAAAAATAAAGACAACAGCTGAAGATATAACAGTCTAACTTGTATTCCAAACAATCCAACAATTTACAACTGCAGTGCTGTTTGCAATGAACAGCTTCATATTTATAGTGGAGCTTGGAAACTTCTAGTAATCTAGAGACTTCTATAGCTAGAATGTTCTTTTTATGAACAACTTCTAGTTATTTCAATATTTTGGAAAATTCTTACATTCTAGAAACTTCTTGATATTCTAGACAATCTTACTTCCTAACATCCCCCCTTAAGATTGGATAGAATGTTACAAAAAAGATACAAAGGAGAGGGGAACATTATAACACTATCCCCCCTTAATGTTCACCTTTCGAATCCAAAGTGCTTCCTTTCCTAAGTCTTTTGTTGCTCTATATTCTACTCCACAAGAAGACAATGATGTAGTAATTTTCTTTTTTCTGCTCCATGTAATTGGACTTGACCCAATATGAAAATCATAGCTTCCAATAGTTTTTTTGTCATTTATATCACCACCATATTCTTCTTTCATAGGTTGCTCCCATTTTTTCTTCTCTCTAGCTTGCTCATATGAAATTGGATCATCAATCTGTAATACTTTGGCCATAAAAGCACTACCATTTCTTCCTTGAAGTTTTGATCCTTTCCCATATATATCTTCAATGCTCCTTGTCTTTTGTCTAGCTGAAAAGCCTTGTTCTTCATCATCACTACCTACAGAAAATGGCTGGTCAAAAACATTAGTTGTTTCATTTTCAATGATATTTTCATCATTTGTAGAAGTGCACAACTCATCCTCATCAATATTTCCTTGGAAAATATCTGAAAGGTTGGAAGCATTTGCTGTTGTAGAATGAGAAGTGGGTATAAGTTGTGATTCTTCATCAAACTTTACATCTCTACTAACAAAGACCTTGTTTGTTGTCAAATCATATAACCTGTAAGCCTTTGATTCTTCACTATAACCCATAAACAAACACTTATGACCTTTTGGTTCTAATTTTTTTCTCTTTTCATCAGGAATGTGTGCCCAAGCAACACATCCAAACACCTTAAAATACCCAACATGAGGCTTTTTTCCACTCCATGCTTCTTCAAGAGTAACATATTTGAGAGCATTAGTAGGAATTCTATTCAAAATATGTGCAGCACAAGAGACAGCCAAACTCCAAAATTTATTATCCAAACTTTTAAAATGCAACATACAACGAGCCATCTCTAAAAGAGTTCTATTCGTTCGTTCAGCCACCCCATTTTGTTGAGGGGTATGAGGAGTTGTTCTTTGCACTTTAATACCACAACTTTCACAGAATGATTCAAATGCATAATTGCAATATTCACCCCCATTATCTGTCCTTAAACATTTAATTCTTTTCCCACTTTGATTTTCAACTAATGCCTTAAATTTTTGAAAAACTTCAAATACTTCATTTTTCCTTTCAAGAAAATAAACCCATACTCTCCTGCTATAATCATCAATAAAAGTGAGAAGGTACCTGGCACCTGAGAGTGAAGTATAACCTGGTTCACATAAGTCACTATGAATGAGTTGTAGTGGATGATTAGCTCTCCATGCTTTTCCTGAATCAAAAGGTTCTCGGTGATGTTTCCCTAACACACATCCTTCACAAACACCTTCAGAAGCTGAAACTTTTGTTAATCCTCTAACCATATCCATTCTAACCATATCTTGTAATTTCCTATAATTTATATGTCCAAGTCTAGCATGCCAAAGTTTTGACATATAATCTGTCTGAGCAATAAAAGCATGAGAGAGTGTGTATTTATCATCAACAAACCCCACAAATTTAAATAGACTCTCTTCATGATCAACTCTACCAATAGCAATTATATTGCTTGGGTCTTTTTTATCTCTAACAATAACTTGATCAGCATTGACAACAAACTCATATCCAGCCTGAACAATTTTATATACTGAAATAAGATTTACCCCTAATCCTTTTACCAATAAAACATTTTTCAAAGTCCCATTTGTCACATTAACAGTTCCTGTTCCTAAAACTGGAAGCTTCATTTTATTACCAATAGTTATTTCTTGATCAGAATTCATTTCTTCATTAAAATCAACAAATAAAGATCTATCTCCAGTCATGTGATAAGATGCTCCTGAATCTAGAATCCATTCTTTATTAAAATCTGAAGCAAAATAACTCCCTTTAACAGTGGATTTACCTTTTCCTTGTTTTTGAATGGACACAGCCAGAAAGCTATTTTTATCCATCTTGCCATCATTAAACCTTTCTTGCTTGGGCTTATATTGCTGTCCTTTCATTGTCCCTCTTCTTCAAACAAAATTTCTCCATGTGATTCTCACCCCCACAATACCTGCAAATAATGGGCCTTTCTTCCAGCTTGCTTTTCTGCACCATCATTTCTAGAAAAATGGTTAGAACCTTCATTATTTTGAAATTTATTATTTCCTTTCCAATTCTTCTTTCCATCATTTCTAAAAAAATTACTTTTGGCTGTATATGCATGATTCTTCTTAATATGCCCTTCTTTAATAAGCTGAACTTCTTCATCTAAAACAGACTTGCAAAATTGATCAAAAGTTTGCTGGGGGGTATTGGGATTTAGTTGAAGAACCCTTTTTCTTGATTCCTTAAATACCTTATATGGCTGGGGAAGCTTACTTTCAACCATTGCAATCAACTGAAAATCTTTTTTTGCATATTCAACACCTATTTTTTTTAGCTGGGCATTTAAAAAAGTAACTTCATTGAAGTAATCAGACATTTTTTCAAAATCAGATGGATCTAAATTCATCAATTTTTCTTCTATACTAAATATGCTAGCAATGTCTGCATCTTTATAATCTTTTTCTAAAGTCTCCCACAACTCTATTGGATTATCAACATCAACAAATCTTCTATTTAGATTGGGGCTCAAAGCTTTACCAATAATACCTCTAGCTTGCTCCAACTTGCATTTCCACAACTCCTTTTCTCTATCATTTTGAGGTTCTCCAATTTCTTTATTCACTATCCTCCATAGAGCCTTTTCTCTCAAAGCATTCTTGACTGCAATCTTCCAATCTGCAAAACCACTTCCATCAAAGATAGGCAAAACTTCATTTGAAGAACCCATGTTAGCAAAAAAAATCAGCTTTCAAACAAATCTAGCAATACTCCAGCAATATAACAGCCCTGCAACCAAATATCACTCCAATAATATATCAGCCCTGCAAACAAACCACTTCCACCAATATATTTTCCTGCAGCATATCCCTCTAACAATATTTCTAGCTGAACCTCTAGATGAATCTCCAGCTGAATCTAGCTAAATCTACAAATACCATGTAAAAAAACATAGCTCTACGATACCATGTTAGAAATAAAACATAGCTCTAATACCATGTAAAAAGCGGGCCCAAATAAATATAATTATAAAAATGAGTCCTTAAAGCAGGGACAAAAACAAAGGCAAAAGCAGGCATAAAAAATAAGACAAACGACTCTGAGATATAACGATGCAACTTGTATTCCAAACAATCCAACAATTTACAACTCCAGTGCTGTTTGTAATGAACAACTTCATATTTATAGCAGAGCTTGGAAACTTCTAGTAATCAAGAGACTTCTATAGTTGGAATGTTCTTTTTATGAACAACTTCTAGCTATTTCAATATTCTGGAAAATTCTTACATTCTAGAAACTTCTTGATATTCTGAACAATCTTACTTCCTAACATGTTTATCCCTGCATAATTACCATTACCACTGTATGTACTCCTATGTATAGGAGAGGAGGTATCACTATGGAATGGAGTCCACTAGAACTTTAACATATGCAAATAGAATCAATATAACATACATGAAAACTAGAAATCATAGGCTTTGGTCTTTTCACTCATGATAGATAGGTTCAGGAAGGAGACCCAAAACATAGGAACCTAAACAACTTAGGCAGTCTAACCCAGAAGGATCTTGCAAATACATATGTTCCAAATCCTTTGCCTCGTTGACATAGATAATTCATCACTCAATAACATCATTGACCAGTTTCTATCTTGAAGCGATCCAAAATGCTCTTGCTCTTCAATCCCTGGCTCCGGAATGCCTGCATGTATTCTTCATACCTGTATCCTCTGTACAGAGCTGGATGCTCCTCATCCACCATGGATTCTGCAGGAGAAATAAAAGCATCCAACGAAGGACCATAGAAGGTAGGAATGGATATACGAGCAGTGGTATTGTTTATGTCGTAACGTAACCCCTTCTTTAATTATTTCATGGTTTTTTTCCTGATTCTCAATGAAAATTTCCAATTTCAATAAATGGTTCTAAAATCTTTTTATAAAGATTCAAAGTAACTTTATCTGAAGTTTCTCAATATATTTGATAAATTCCTATAAAAAAATTACTATAAGACTATAATAACTAACAAATAGTTTATCTGAAATCTTCTATATTCAATTCTTTTTATGAATTACAAAGAGAATGGCATTCGGCAAATTGATGGAACACTGCCTGGAAAATTAACTGCATGAATATTTTTAATAAAATCAACATTTTCGAAATATATATTAAAAAATATTAATGCCTTTAATTTTTTATTCATAATTGATATTTAATAAGATTTATTTTAAATATTTTTAGATGATAATAATAATAGATAATCAACAATCAATAATAATTAAAAAAAAGAAAATTAGTAATAATAATAAAATTAATAATAAATTATTAATTAAAAATCAATTATAAATAACAATTCTAATTAAAATTATTAAAATAATCAATAGTAAATTATTGATTATTAATGATTTAAATTAAAAAAATTAATTACACATAATAATAATAACATTAATAATAAATTAAAGTTAAAATTCAATTTTAAATAACAATTTTAATTAAAATTATTAAAAATAATCAATAATAAATTTTTGGTTATTAATTATCTAAAATTAAAATTCATTAAAATAATTTATAATTCGACATTCTAGATTTTGACCACATGATCTATGATTTTATTAAAAATTGATCATTATGAATTTTGATAAACTTGACACACAAATGACAATTTGACAATAAAATCAATGTACCACAATTGAGTTTCAAATTGAGTAACACAATAGACAAAAAAATTGAGAGATTGTTATGAGGATAGTGATGCAACTTTTCTAATTAGAGTGTACTCCATGAGATTACAATTCTTTGAGAGATTTTGTCCCAATAGTTCACAAGCATTGTTTATCCTCCCATATTTTGCATAGATTTCAAAAGAGCTTCTACAACCACAACATTTGAGAAAATTCATCTTTATATTATGTTTTCATTATGATTGGTTAAATCTTATACTAAATCTAAGTGTTGTTTGTGTTTTGACTAGAGTAGAATAATCTTCTTTTACTTTGCTATATCAAGAGCTCAATATTATATGCACATGTAGAATGAACTATAGTTTAGTTATGAACCTTGGTCACCTCAAAATAATCAGACAAGATTAGGAGAGGAACACACATGAAACTACAAAAATTTAAAAAATGAGATTTTGAATATTAAAAATTCAACAAGTTTTCATTTATTATTGAAATTTTCAAGAAATGTCAATATACTTTTTCAAATTTCAATAAATAAGATTTTGAATATCAAAAATTTGATACACCTTTAAAATCCATTGACAAACAATACAACTTTTAAAATTTTGATGAATTATTGGACTTGTGAACTTGTTAATTTGGATTTAGAAAGTGCTCAAATTCACTTTAGCAAAACATTATAAATTTTTGTTCGAGAAATCTACCAACCTGACAAATGAAGTTTAATGCATAATTTTCACCGAGATCAGTATTTTCTTGTGAAATATTGCCACATTAGGTATAATAATATCGCAAATCTTCTTACCAAACCATTTAGATTTAGATTTTATAAAACTCATGATTTGATTGTTTTCACAATCTACTTAGTGAAAATTTTAACTCTTAATATCTCACCAACTGGAGGAATTTTGATCCAAAATCTTGCCACATTAGGAGAAATACTATCAAGAACATCCTTGTAAAGATATTTTGCACCATCTCTCATAGATTTTGAGATTTAATTATTTCCATAAAATTGTTTGAGTTACATTATTGCTTCTAAGGGTTCTAGTTAAAATAATGGAGGTTTTTCTTTAAAATGATGAGAGACTTGACATTTGAGAATAATTGGGGTATATTTTATTAGGAACTACTTGACAAAAGAATTCAAACGCAAAAAGTTCAAATTTGGCAAGTTTAAAAACAAGACCAACAAGAAGATGGAGAAAGGATAATGTTAAAGATTTTGATGAAATGATATGAGAAGGAGAGAGATTGAAAGATCTAGATAACTATAATGAGAAAATTCCCTAAGATGCATAAATTAGAGAGAGGGTCACTAGGGGGTTCAAGTGAGATAAGATATGCCCTAATAGAGAGTGGTAAAATGATGACCTGAGAAGTGAAGAAGATAGTTATTAAGAAGAAAATGAGACTATGAGTGGTTAGAGGCAAGGGGAACACTAGGGTCATGCCCCCATAAGGGGAGAGGATGATCAAGAAGATACAAAAGAATGAGGAATATCTAGCTCATACCTCCAAGGTGAGAAAATAAGGAGATGCCCTCAATGTGAACACTTGATAGGTAATGATAGGAGTGAAGAGGGACACTAAGGGAGAAAGAGAAGTGGGACATGCCATTAATATCAAGGAAGGGACTAATAAAAAAGAAAGAACATGATAGATTAAGAAGTATGTGAGAGGATGAGGTAATGAATGATACAAGTGAAGGAGAAATATATAATATAGTGAATAAATACCTCCAATAAAAGAAAGCAAGAGAGAGTAGAATGAAAATGACATAAAAAATCATAAAGAAAGGTAATAGAAGAAAAGAGATGAGAAACTCAATCAACACCTTTATTTTGAGTTGCTAGGGTTAGTCCTAATAGTTATAATAGTGAATAAAGTATGGATCATCATTATCCACTTTTCATAGACCAAATAGTATCATTAAGAGCAAAACTAAGATCCAAAACAAAGTGGAAAGGTAAGGAGAAGAAAAAAAGAGAAAAAAATAATAGTGAAGGGAAAGCTAAGGAAAAGTGGAATCAAAGCAAAGGGAAAATAGGATCAAGGAAAGGAGAAAGATGAAGAGGAAATAGAGGCCAGTAATGAGAGGAAAGATCAAAATAAAGATAAGATTAAAACATCAGTGTAATCAAAGATCAAGAAAAAGAAGAAGAAAAGAAGATCTAAGGATAATTAATGATCACTATAGTAGACTATTCAGTTTATAACATGATCCTAATTTTATGCAGTGGTAAAACCAAGTAGTTTGTTATGATCCAACATTTTTGTGTATACTATAGTATCTCATGGAGATAGTAAGAAAGTGTAGCAATAGTAATGAGACAAAAGTAGTGTAGATGTTAGGCTTGGGATGTTGTAGAAGCGATACAAAGGAGAAAGTAATAAAATTCTTCCCTTGTCTTGTTCCAAGATTGAGGCATTAAGACCAAAGAATTTGAGACAAAAAGGATGGAATAAAGTGTATAAAAGGGATCAAGAGATGGAGGAATCAAGCGAGATGGTAACTTGGTCTAGTCTAATATTAGGTTATGCTCATTATAAAAGAAGGGGAAGAAAGGAACCATAGCTTAGCAACTCATCCTAGAATGACTCATAGATGGATCATTGATAGAAACAAAGAAAAATAAGCTATAACATCTTGATCTAGATGAATAATTTTTTATAGATAAGTACCTTTGAGGTGCTTTGAAATTTCTCTTAGGCTTTACATGTTTTTATTTTTTTAATTTTTATTTTACCAAGTTTTTATGTATTTTTAATTATTGTGGACATAAACATTCTTTTTTTCACTCAATACTAGATGAGGAGTGAGAGGAAGAAGTTGATTTTCTATAAGGTTTTAAGGGCCATTGATTAGTTCTAGGTATTGGGAAAATAGAAGGGAAGAGTACTCATGGACATGAGAATGAATTTGATTCTTATCATGGAGTCATATGAGAGTATAATGACTATAGTAAGAAGTGAAAAGGGCTCAAGAATTTAAGGCCAAAGTGACTAATTCATTGAACTCATCATACCAAGTTGCATTTAATGGATGAAGTAAATTATTGTAATATTTGCAACAAGATAGCTACTAGGAATAGTGAAGATGATAGATGAATGTGTGTCTAGATAGGTGCATGTGGGAATAAGAGTGTAGGTAAAATCTTGGTCATCTTGGTGCATAAACTAGTAACACCATTGATGAGATCTATTGCTCTATATCATGGCCCAAGTTGTGCTAGAGAGAAGAAGAGTGAAAAGGAAACACAAAGAGAGTAAAAAAAAGATCAATTGGGTAGAGGATCAACAACCATCAAATCATCATAAAAAATGAGGCATCCATGAAGTCATTCGATTGAAGAATAGGGGTACATAAAAATGGAAAGGAGAAAATATGATGAAATAGTTGCAAAATAAATTGATTATAGAAGCATAGTGGATAATAGGAGGTGGAACACATATATCATAATTTTTCATATAATTGTTATTAGGAGTTAAAGGGTAGGCATCTCATTGAGAGAAATGAAGATCAAATCATTATGTAATGTATGATGTATTTATATTGGTTTATCAATTAGGATAAAGGAAGAAACATACAAATAATAATCATGGATGTTATCAATAAGATGAGGAGAAGAGAAGGTTCCCCCAAGTCATGAGTTTTTGATCAACTTCAGTTGCTCCCTAATTAGGTTCAAAAGAAAAGTGTAACAATTAAAAAGTAGTTTCTCTTGGATATGGGGTAATAGATATTTTAAAAAGATAAGTTGGAGTATATAATTTAGATGATGAAATTCCATGGGCACAATTAAGGATAAGAATTGAGAAGTGTAGTCTTGAATAGTTTCAATACAATCTTGTTTGCAATGTATGAGTTGTAGAATCTAGACACTTTGTGTTCTATGTTGAATTATAAATTCCAATTAAAGGCATGTAAAAGATTAAAAAAATAGTTTATCAATCTAGGTTGTAACATGTAGAACTAGTCAAATGATTTATTATTGATTAGTTTTAATAATTTTAATTAAAATTGTTATTTAAAATTGATTTTTAACTATAATTTATTATTAATGTTATTATTATTATATGTAATTAAATTTTTTTAATTTTGAATAATTAATAATCAATAATTTACTATTGATTATTTTAATAATTTTAATTAGAATTGTTATTTATAATTGATTTATAATTAATAATTTATTAATAATTTAATTATTATTAGTAATTATTTTTTAATTTTTAATTATTATTGATTGTTGATTATCTATTATTATTGTCATCTAAAAATCTTTAAAATAAATCTTATTAAACATCAATTATGAATACTTTATTATTAATAGATTTATTTCAAAAATTAAAATCTAAAAATTACTTAATATTAAAATCTTATTAAATATCAATTATGAATAATTTGTAATTAGTTAATTTATTTAAAAAATAAAATTGAAAAATATTTAATTATTTTTAATAATATTAATTATTAATAAATTTATTTAAAAATTAAAATTAAAAATATATAATTATTTTAATAATATTAATTATTAATAATTTATTACAGGCGTTGTCCCTATTTGAGCTTTAGAGCTCAATTTGTCCATCAACGGCTTAAAAGCCACGACAGGGGTGGACAGTCTGATCATTGGCAATCGTCGATTGTTTTTCCGCCTCTCTTTTGTCCTTCATCGTAGTCCAATCAACGCCGCGTTTATTTCTCTGCCAGCATTAATTGTGGGTACCATTGCCTGGTTAGAACGGTAAATTTCGTGTGACGGAACCTCTAGCGGTGCGATGGAAACGCTATCCACTGCCATTGAAAAGCAATATATAGCAAAGCTTATCGTACACGCAGGATTGCAAGACCAAATGAATCTCAGCCGTTCATCATTTTTCACCATTTTTTCTGTTGTTTATCAGCGTTTTTCACTACTTTGCCCACCGCTATTGGTTTCCACTCCTCCAAGCTTTCCTTGCTGGTATTGACCTGCATTCCTCCAATTTGGCGAGCTGCAGCCTAAAACTAAGGTTTCGGTGAGGGTGCTTTCAAACACAACGTTGAGCAGTTCCAGTTGTGACCATTGTTTGGAAGGAAGTCATGCAAGCCACAACATTTTTTCTCATCTTCTACAGACTTGCAGACTTCTCAAATGTATTTATGAACCTCTTTTACCCAATTCCATGTCGTCTTCCATAATCTTAACTTCCTCTGCAAGAAATTTACGTACAGGTAACTGTGAGATCATCTAAGTGATCCAAACTAAACACTGCTCTGCGGATTGCTCATTTCTAATCGCATGGCCAAATGTTTTTTTGAATGAACATTAAGGCCATAAGTCAAATTCTCTAAAGCCGTTTTATGGGATATTTTATTCTTGCTTAAATTTGCAACTTGTTCAGTTCAATGAACATTTTATGGAGGCAGGTTAGAAATGCAAAAATAGAGAATTGAAAGAAAATCGCCAAATATTAAACTTCTTTCTAAAATTCAAGGAAATGCATCACAAAGTCAAATTATAAATACATATTCAAATAATTTAAACATATTCGTAATTCTTCTCGAAACAATTACAGTTCCTTAAAAAGTATAAAAAACCCAAATAAAATTATTGTCAGCAGTCTTAAAGTCATCATAAAATCTAAAATTAAACTGCATGTTATGATTCAATGCTTTAATTAAAAAATTTAATAGCAATCTTAGTTATTCAGCCTTATACAACTCCCCTGTTTGGCGCGGATGATTTCTGATCCATTTACAACAGGAAGGTAGGCTCAACTCTTCTTCTCAAAACCATTCACCACAAGATATGGCCAAGTCTCTGCACACAGTCATGGTACCATTCCCTGTACAAGTATCAATCCTATTATTCAATTGGCCTACCTACTCTCTGCAAGGGAATGTCATTAGCACTCATCTACTTGCCCATTTCCAATCTCAACGGCCCCTAATTTCAAATGGCAAGGTGGGAAATAACTAATAAGAGAGGAACAATAAAACCAGGGATGGATCACCACAAAAAGAGGGAACGCATCAAAACAATGAAGAGAAATTATGAAAATCAACATATTCTTTTGCTTGCGCTCTTGTAGCCACCTGCTCCGTTATGTGCCAATAAAATCATTTGCCAGCACATCACATGCCAGCCAGCCCATGCAGACAAATTAAACTATGAAGTTATATTATCCAAATAATTAATATGAATAATTATTTATTAATTTAATAAATTTACTATTTATTACTAATTTTTAAAATAATGTTGGATTTTGTATAATGTAAATTTATTTAAAAATAATATTATGATTATATTGCTTATTATATATTATGTTTAATATTAAAAATTATTAAATTAAAAAATACAATATATGATTAATATATAGTATATATTTTATATAATATAAATTAAATTAAACTATTTAAAAAAAAAAAATTGTTTATATTTATTATTATATATTAAAAATTATTAATATAAATACAAAATAATATATAATTAATATATAATACATATTTTGTATAATACAAATTAAATTATATTTAATATATTTATACACATTGTTATATATAAATTACATTACTATTATATATTAGATTTTTATAAGTGGATGTATAGTTGATTTGAAGTTATCACATCTTCATGGAGACCTTTTGTGTAACCAACATCATTTACTAGATTGTCCTACAATTGACCTCATGTACCACACAAATGTATTAAAAATATATAAATGTAATTACAATTATGCTAAAAAAACAAGACCAAAATTTATCCTAATTGACCTTCCACACTTTTCGTACCCATTACACTATTAAGGTGCAATAGCTAGTTGTTAATAATTATTAAAAATCTAAAATGTCAAAAACTAAAAATAATACTCTTATAGCGGAGGATAAAAACGTGGAGTCTATTTTAAATATAACGAAAGATTAATACTCTTATCGTTGTTTTATAAGTGAAAGGGGTAATACTTTTTATAATATCCGGAACGGAAACGGCTTCGTTCACTCTGACCGGGATTTTAAAAATGGGAAAGTCGGGTATTAAAGGCTGTGGGCCCGGTCACCTAAACGGGCAGTACCCAGGACCGGCAATCAAAGCCAAAGTGGGAGACACCATCGTAGTGGAAGTGGAGAATCTATTGCCGACGGAGAACGTGGTCATTCACTGGCATGGCATTCGACAGGTAAGCTGCTTCGGCACAATGTCTGTACAATACAATATAATAGGTGCGGTATAACTTGTATCCCTTCGAAATTATGTCAGTAGTCGGTGAACGCTAACAATAGCCGATTTGCAGTTTGGAATTCCGTGGAACGACGGAACGGCGTCCATTTCACAATGTCTCATCTTCG
This sequence comes from Sequoia sempervirens, assembly GCA_007258455.2. Taxonomy (NCBI): domain Eukaryota; kingdom Viridiplantae; phylum Streptophyta; class Pinopsida; order Cupressales; family Cupressaceae; genus Sequoia; species Sequoia sempervirens. Next base: position 2,437 of record VDFB02002740.1, on the reverse strand, counting down.
CCGGCGAGACTTACAACTACACCTTCGTTGTAGACTTGGTATAGTAGTAATAGTACATACGAATGGTTTCTTTTTATTAGTGTTTGGAGTGTTAAAGGCCCGGCTTAGCTCTTCGCTTGGTGATATTAATGTTGAATATTGGGCAATGCAGCCGGGGACGTACTTCTATCATGGCCACTACGGGCTGCAGCGCAGGGCAGGTCTGTATGGATGGTTGATAGTGGAGGCGGCTGAGAAGGAAGCCTTCTCCTACGATGGAGAGATGGAAATACTTGGATGAATAGTGCATGCATCCAGCTTGAACAAGGTGCCAATCCGAACACCCTTAGCCAACACCATGTTGCTCTCACCCATCAGTTGTTTGTCCTTGATGACGAAGTCACAAATGATGTTATGATATTTACAGGTGCAGGTTCAGGATTGATGGTATCTCGGATTGGTTCACATGTCCTCATATGCTTGCTTTGAATTGTTGTTGCCTATTATGCTCTAGAGTTTACAGGATTGGATTGGTATTCATGTTTATGGTGATTCAGGATTTTCATGATGAGTCAAAAAAATTTCATGTTGATAGTTAGTGTGATATTGCTCATGTGGGATAAAGCATTATTAAAGGTCATTCAAGATGATCATGCAACAGGTTCAGGATATTTAGTTTGATAAGTTGGCTCTTCTTTATTGTATTCCATAGGGTATTTATCAGCTTCAAATTTATGACATTGTCACCTTGACATGTTCAGGTGCTAGTAACAGGTTTATAAAATGGGATCTACAGGTTATATTGTCACTTGGTTTGGCATTGGCATTATGGTACTTGGTGCATTTGGTTATTGTTGTAATCAGTCTTGGCATATTCAATACTTTCTGGACAGTGCTTTGGATACTTTCAGTTTTGTTTTGTAGTACTGATCATGTTGGATTCATGTGTAGAGAATATATATCACATGGGGTTATTCGTTCATACGGGTTGTTTGGATTGTTCAGATTTCAATGATTACATGGCATTGATAAGGCATATACAGATGAAGGTAATGTTGAAATCCAGTTATGAGATTTGTTTGTATTCACAAGGTATTTAAAAAGATGTGCTTCACCTTGTGTGAAGTTTTCCAACACACATTCTTATACATCTTGGTTGATACACATAGGTGAATACTTGGACTTTGGCTTAGCATTGGTCTTCACAAATACTTGTCTTTATTATTGATCGAGCCCTTCACATTTTGCATATGATATTAAATTATCATTGGGATAAATTTTTATTTGGGAACAATGTTTAAAGTGATAGTGTATCAGGATTTATTTTATGTTTAACATGGTAATGACATTGTATTGAATCTCACATAGCATGGTATTGGGCTTCTTGTCTTTCACATGGTTTGTTATTGTGGCATTGGGTTCATTGATTCATTATGTGGCATTTACACTTGATGAATTGTTGGTCAAAGTGCATTATGGCTTCATGTGGTAAACAGGTCATGTGGACAGTGACTCATGTGTTGACAACAATAATAAAGTTATCAATTGTGTTGTTGACATCACACGGACTTCAAATGATTATCAATTTGGGAAAAGTTCTCAAAAGTCTTAGAAAACAAAAGGTAAAAAGGAAATAACCAAGCAATAAGAAGTTTTCTTTGTATAGGGTTTGAAACCCTAATTATTTTCGCCATGGATTTTGGTTGCTACTGGTCTGCGAGCTAGAGCTGGAAGTTAGTAAGCTTCACTAAGGAAATTATGATCTTCTCTTCGCCAGTTGGTAATATATTTTTGGTCTCCTTGATAGGTATTGGTCTTCAAATCTTGAAAGATCTTGTGTTATTTTTAAGCATAACTAATTATAGTTAAGGTTTTATGGAAAGTGGTTTCAATTTTGCATAACCCAAGTTCTTCACTCAAGGGTTTCACAGTTATTGGTTATTATGTAAAGGTTTCTAAATATAGTTATTTTTTTCAACTGCTTTTTCAATTTAGACAAACCCTACTTAATTAAAGAGCTTCGAATTTTTGGATACATGTTTTGTAAATGAGAACTAGTTTTTTCATTTGTATAAATGTATGGCTTTTAGCCATTACTCAGTGATGAGGGTTTGATGTTTAAATAGAGTATTTTGAAAGGGTTTTGACAGTGATATTTTTTATTTTGAAAAAGTGATAAAAGAGAGTTTATATTGTTTGCATATCTGATTGTAGTAGAGAGATTGCATATAGATTTTTGTGAGATTTATTTTTTGTATTGTCACATTCAGTACACTTTATAGTGGGCATTATTGAAAATCATATATTTATACTTTGTTGATATTTTGTAATTGCAAACATTAGTGCAATTATAAGGTCCTAACAGTTTGCATTTTCATAGAGAAACTTTGTAAAAGGGGTTGGTGCTCCTAACTTGAAGTGAGTACTTTAGTTTGTACTTGGAGTTGTTCCTCCTAAC
>VDFB02002739.1:0-20197 GCA_007258455.2 Sequoia sempervirens | reverse complement strand
TATTAGCCTCTCATACCATACCAAAGTTATCCTTTTAACAACTTCGATAAGGCACCACAATGAAAATTATTTTGTAAATACTTTTGAATGTCGTGTAAAAAATATTCTTAAAGGGTATTTTTCTTTGTTCATGTAATGGTCTTCCTCTTAGGGAGCATTGTGCTTAATTTCTCCAAGAGAGGACAAGTCAAAAGTGTCAGATTGTTTCCCATGGGATGCCTCATTCACATCATGCCATGACAATAGATCGTACCTCTTGGACAACATAAAACCCAATGACACCACCAAGAAGAGGACACATCACAAGAAAAAAGGAAAATCAAGTCATGAAATTTTCCAAAAGATGTCATCTATGTATGCCCCTACTTTAAAGTGGTTGCTACACCATTACTGTGAGCAATTGTTATAAAGCAGCCAATGTTTTTTATCCTAATACATGAGGGATTTCCTTGGAAAACCCTATGCCAAGTAATATGTTTTTGAAGCAAGTTGCATCATGAAATAAGAAGGGCTTCCCTCACAAATACATAAGGGATCTATGGATTAGGGGTCAGTATGTTTGTGCTACAATGTTGTCATAGAGCATGGAACTATCATCATTCCCCAAATACTCACAAAACTAGAAGAATGGCACAAAGAGAGCAAAAGGAAAGAAAAACATTTCAGGTCAACATGGAAGAAACATGAATGTCTCGATGCCTTGCATCATCCCCAAAAGGAAAACACAAGAAAAATGAAAAACATAAAGAAAAATCTTTTGGGTCAACATGGAAGAGATATAAATGTCTCGACACCCTATGTCATCCCCAAAAGGAAGACACAAGACAAATGAAAAAGATGATTACAAGATAGAGAAGAATGAAGGTACATATAGAAGAATGTACAAAAAGAGAGAGGAACAACAAACAAAATGTCACAGGGGGTCACATTATGCACATGCAATCACATAAAGAGAATGAAAATGAAAAAGACTAGTAAGACATAGGTGAGTCAACCTAAAGCAGGTCGTCAGCCTCCCAATCTCAGTCGGTATAAACGGAAGGTGAGAAATTAGCCAAAGGGACAATATCAAGTGCCAAACTAGGACACGCACCAAGTTCAACACTTTTTTAATGATATTTTTCATTTAATCTCATGGAAGAAAAAAATGATACATATTCAACTCATCATGCACTTGTTCATCATTTTTTGCAATATCAATGTCATCAACTAAGTTAATCACAGCAAAAGGTTGAATAACAATGTCCATGCAATGTTCTTGTTTATGTTGTAGCGAGGGTTGAGATTCATCATGCATTGCTTCAGGTAGGTTTGGATTTTGATTTTCTATGTTATTGTTGTTTTCTTGAGTTTTCAATCTACGAGCAATAGCACAAGGTCTACATCTACGCTCTCTAGTACTTTGATTTCTTTTCAATTTATTGTTAATTTTTTTTTGTGTAAGAGCAGGTTTTTCAATCATAGGTTCATTCTCTTCCTTGGGAAGAAGAGAAGAAACAACTGGAGGTTGTTCAACCACTTTCTCTTTGACTTTGTAAACTTGTTTGACTCTAGGAGGGACAACATAATTGTTTGTACTATCTCGTGGTCTCTTGAGGGAAATTGTAGGAGGTTGTTCTATAGATTGTTCTTGTATGTTCAAAAGTGCTTTTGGCTCAATCATTGTCTCATCAAGGATGGTTGGTTCAATCATAGGTTGAGGCATGTTACGAAGGGATAGTTCTACTATTTTCTTTGCCTTGAATTTTTGATATGATTTGAAAAATAAATCTTCACAAGGCTTGATAGGTTCCATAGGCTCAAGCCAAAAGTAATCTAGTGAAAAATTCCCTTTTGTTCAAAGGCAGGATGGAATCCACTATGATGCACAATGAAGATGTCATTGCCAAATGGAAACTTTAGAAATTTATGCACAACCAAAGGGACAACATTCATGGAGCGAAGCCATGGATAGCCTAGCTTCACACAAAATTGGCCTGATTGTGGGGTGATGGAGAATAAGATTGTTAATGTTTTCAGTCCCATTTTTAAAGGGAGATCTATTGAGCCTATCGTAGTGCAAGAAAATCCATTATGTGTTTTGATCCCTGCTTTCAGGTTGTCATATGTATCTTGATATATCTCATGCACATGTAAGAATTATTTTGTGATCACATTCTCTCCATAGATGGGGTCAATTAATATCCCATTAGTGGCTTATTGTTGATTCGCCATCTACAAAAAGAGGGACCATGAGTACATTTAGGTATGTCATTTCCTTTGTGAGAAAGTAAATGTCAGAGGTTATTGAGTCAAGCCCAGGAGGCCTAACTAGATAAATTCCATCATCTTTCTTTGGGAGGTAATTGCATAAGATCATACATGATATGGGCTTGTAATTTTTCTAGTTGTCCATCTAGCTTGTCAATGACATCATGCACATTGATTATAGGAGGTAAAGCCATAGGAAATGAAGTATGCAAACTATGAGCCATGGAGGGTTGATTCTCAACACTATCAGAAAGAGAGTTAGGAAACCCAAGATCCATGAAAAGTGAGAGATCCCTGGATGACATGAGCCTTGAACTATGTCTTATAATAGTATTGTGAATAGGACACCAAGTTGTAAAGATCATACAAGTTTTACAAACCTAGTGTGCAAACCCTAGAATGGAAAAGGGACAATGCAATAACCTAGAATGAAATGCAATTTTCAGAGTCTAAGCAATGCAATTTACCGATTAAACAATGCAATAAGCTGAAAATGAAATTTTTTGATGCAATTTTGAACTTTTAACAATGCACTAAAATGAATCAATGTAAGCTAAATGCAATGAAATTGATTAAATAACAAATCAGGAAACTAAAATAGCAAGATAATAGCACCAAACAGAAGCTAAAAAATGAGGTTTTAATGTCCTAAAAATATAGATCTGTAGCTAACAGGGACTCATTCACCAATAAGGGCGAATGGGTCCTCGTTAGGTTTTTTTGGGATTTTTCTGTGGATTTCAGAGTCAATTTTAATGCTTTTTCAGATGCTAAAAGGTACAAATCAGGCCTGATCAAGGACTTATTCACCAGTAAAGGTGAATGGGTCTTGGTTAGGTATTTTTAAGCTATTTTTTAATGATTTGTAAGTTCTCAGATATATCTTTCAGTTATAGGTTGTAGACAGTGAAATGTAGCTTCATATTTTCTAGAAATTCAATGTAAAAATGCAATGAAAAGATGAAATGCAAGACCTAGGTTGAAATGCAATTTTGTTTTGATTTTCAAATGCAATTGAATGAGATCTAAATGAGATGAAAAATGACTTATTTATTTTTGTAATTTTCAGATTTTAAAAGTGCAAAACAATGTAAATATAAACCCTATATTATATGCAAGATTTCAATGCAAAAGAAGAAAACCTAATTCAATGCAAGTCTAAATGAAATGAATGCAAGATTTTAACTTAAGATGCAATGAAAGACTCTAAAAATCAGAAAATTGCAATGTTGAATATGCCAGGTTCACCAAAGAACGTGAAGGGTGAAAATAGGATCCACCCAAATGCATGAGCAAAGTGATGGACCACTTATTTTTCAGAGCCCTAAACACCTCAAATTATGCAAAATAAGATGATAATAACAACCAAAAATGCAACCTAATTGTTATAGAAACTATGGGGGATGTTTTTAGAGCATTAAAAGTTGTGTACCTAGCCAGAAAGTTGTTTTTGAGCTATGGAGGACTCATTTTCCTTTAGTGGTGAATGGGTCCTTTTAAGGTTTTGGAAAATTGATTTAAAGATCCTGTAGCTTGATTTTTGCACTCTTGAAATCCATGTTATCAAGTTTTGGAAGCCTGTAGCTAATTTTGTAGAGCTCTTTCTATGATCTTGCACTTTGAATGACAACTTTTACAACTTTGACAACTTTGCTCCAAATCTTGCTCAACTTGATCTTCAACCTGTAAATCTACAATTACACACTCAAGGGAAAGAAAAATTGTTGATTTTTTAGTGAATGGTGTTTTTCCTCAGTCAAACTCCTTGTAGGTAATTAAACAAAATGAGGATATGAAGGAAATGAAGCATGAACATGAAACAATGTAAATGATGTCATCTTGGATTATGTCTTGTGAAGCAAATCTGCATACTAACATGTAGTGGCCATGAATAATGTAGATCTTGGATGTAAAATGATTCTTATAAATGGATTCCCAATGCAACACTAACTTCTTAGCTCAACACACATTAATGCATTAAACCCTTGACATGATGATGTGACTTTGAATTACTGCAATAAACACTTGAAATATACCTCTAAATGCCTTGAGAATGCTCTTGAAATTCTCTATAATTCTCTTACTTTTGATCTTATAAAGTCACATAAAATTTCTAGCTTGTGTTAGGAGAAACAATGTGAATTCACCCCTTATTTATACTAAACTAGGAGATTAACCCCAAAATTCAAAGAATTAAGGCTGACACTAGATTTGGAAAGAAAGATAATTTAATTCTTGCCAGAATGAAATTCAAAAATAGGGGTCTCATTAAGGGAGGACCCATTTGCCACCAAAGGCGAATGGGTCCTGGATAAGTTTCTAGGACCAAGCTTTAGGGAGCTAAAAGAAGGCCAAAAACCCATTCCAGATCAGCTGAGAAAGGGGGGTCCTATTAAGGGAGGACCAATTTGCCATCAAGGGAGAATGGGTCCTGGCTTAGCTTACCAGGACAAAACTTTTTCCAATGAAATAATTTGTTATTTAATTTATGATTGTCGGGAAAGATCCTCGAGAGGTGTCAAAATTAAGGCCTAAATTTGAATCAAAAGGGGGTTAATGACTCCAATTAACCACAATTAATTAAGACCTCCTAGATAAATGTGAAAGTTCTTTAAAACACTTTACAATATTTAAACAAGGTACAAATTATGTATATTTTATTTAGAAAGGGGCCCATTAGGCTTAATTAAGCAAATAAGTCCTAGAAAAGCATGAAAGTGTGTTACAACACTTTACACCACCTTTGCAAAGGACCAATTAAGGCATGTTTTAATCAAATAAAGGTCCTAGAATAGTGTGAATGTGTACAACGCATTACAACACCACTCCAAGACACCATTAGTTCAGCTTTAATGTCAATTATCAAACCAAGCAAGGAAAAGGCTACTTTTTCTGTTACTACAATAATATGACTTAATTAAGAGGTAAGGTAGCCACAATCTGACTAATCATAACATGATATACACTATAGGGGTAGGGGCATAACAATGTTATTGCACAAAATTTAATAAACCATTTGGACCTAACTTAATTCCATCTATATACATTTTTTAGGATCAACCTTGATCATAGTTTTTTTCTTTCAACTACTTGAGTGAATTCTCTATGTGTGTATAAATAAACATAGTTCAAATTCACATGCATATTTTTTATCCCTAAACTTTAAAAAAAATGTTTCCAAGCCTACCCCTTTCCTATTAGTCATTACATGTTGACTTGAGTGCAAAACATTTCAATTACAAGTTAGGGTGTTATATAAAAGGAAAAAACCTAATTGATTATGATCATCTAGGAATCAATATCTAGAGCACATCAAGGAACATAATTTGATAGAATTGCATCATAATTTAGCATCAAAATAATATCGATCATTATACATGACTAGGTATATTGCATGATTTTTTAACATATCTTCAATTTTATCAAAACCAATGAATTTAATCAAAGAGCTTGACCAAGGAGAAGATCCTCACCTAGAAAATATCTCAAAAATATTTTTCAAAAACATTATTTATGTATTGTAGGTCTAAACATTAAAGAAAAAAAGAATATAAGGTTTATAGGCAGTTAGATCAAATCCAAATGTATAGATTGATTTTCATGCATAAATGTCAAACCTGTGAGCATGAAGATTGGAAAGATGACCCAAAACATTAGAAATGGATTTATCATTTCATAAGTGATTATTTGATAGATTGACACAAGGAAAAATAATCTTATGACATCTTTCACGGTCAAATCAATGTCAAATTGACAGCTAATTATCTTAATTTATTTGTTAAGATTTTATACATATTTATTATCACAATTACTTACTACCACAATCTCATGTCTGTATTTTTATGAATATTTTTTCTATCTATAAAGGGGCCCAACCCTAAAACTATAGGAAATAATATACAAAAATTAGAAAATTACTTTCATTAACAACCCATAAATGGGTGGAAAAAGAAACTAAAAACATTGATAAAAACTATATGTTGAAGAGAAAATTTAATACTAGATAACATATAGCATACATCACAAAACCTAACTAACAAACAAAGCCAAGTTATCAAATATTCCAAAAAGAACAAAAGCATCAATACTCATTCATTGAATTTTGGAAAGACCCCAATGAGCCATGACAAAGACACATAGGGATAGTTTCCTTTGGTCATATGCTCTATATAATACATATAATCACTTGAGATCTCCATCAATTGAATCTTGGACATCATCAAGCCCTCTATCAAATCCAACCCATCAAACTTAACTCATATAATAACCTCCACTCATCTTACTAAGTGTACTAGCATGTCATTCTCTAATCATGGCAATGCATGTCCACTAGATACCTTTATCACCCCTTTGTAATGACATGCCACCAAATTATTTTAAACCATATGCAAGTTGATAAAATTTAGTTAGCCCGGTTCTTATATTTTTATTAAACATTAATTTATTTCATTTATTTCCTTGTTCCTTGGGACATATCCATCCTCCATTGAAGTCTTAGGACCTTGCACCTACTAGGAATCCCTTACCTCTATCATATTCATTGAGTCCTCCCATAACACCTCCTATGCATTCCAAGGCCACACAAGAAGGTCTATGATTATTGACTAGAACTCTTTGCACCGTAGGACTATGACACATTGATCCATTAAAAAGTATATTCCTCACTCTCTTTGATTAAACAACTACTAGTTTAGTATTATAATTATTTAGAATAGATGCAAGTATACACTACATCACATTGTCTTTAATTTGATCACTTAAAAAAATATGTTTAATTACCTTTAAATTGGTTATATTTAAAAAACTAAATATATTTTTTAATCTATTATTAGATACTCTGTCATGTCAAAGAGAATCCTAAGTTATAACCTTTGTAGCCATGAGAATAACAGCATGAAAAAGCCACAAGACCCACATTAGAGCCTCGTGAAAGACTAAAAAAAAAATATAGAAGGAAATGAAAGAGATATAAATATACAAGATGAGACCATATGGATTACATATAACACAACACACTCAATATTTTTTATAATAATGTGACAATCTCAAGACTAACCCACTACCTATGCATGTGAATGGCATCAACCACTTCCCATTTGTCATCCAATACATATAAGGAAAAACTAATAGCAATGGCACCACTAAAAAGAAGGAAAAGGATGTTAATTCTTGAGGTGACCAATTATTAGTTAATCTTCACAAGATCCTTCCATTCATTTAGGTCATGACTTCCAATGAATATGGAATTTTACTAGATAAAAATTTTGCAACCTTGTTTTATCTCCAATAAGCATGAGATCTCTAGAGCCTCGCCTCAAACTATATAACAATAACAAGAACACCTCCAACCACCTCATGCCAACCAAACTCCAATTGTAGTTGTGTGAACCCCAATCCAAATACCTGCAAAATAATGAGAACAAACACATTAAGTTAGAGATTGCAAGAAAGAACAAGGATTCCCCATGAGATCCATTTACAAAACTCAAGTTAGGAAAATAATCAATGAAGAACACAATGAAAACAACAAAATAGATTGAATCCTAATTTAAATTTGCAAACGCATGATCCCATGGGGGAATTGGTGCCAATTTGATATGAAAATTGGCCCTTTCCCAATTCCTATGATGCAAAATTGATATGTTGAAGATATGTTGATGAGTGAACCAATTTGTTGATGAAGGATGAATGCTTCCAAGCCAAAAACCTGCATAACCTAGCTATGATTCAATGATATTTGATGGAAATGGCTAAATATTTTAGCATAATAACTTTGCATAATTTGTGGATGATAAAATGAGGATATGAGCTCTTTATTTATAGAATGCCAAGATGGATGAACGTCCAAATTTGAGCAATGTGGGACTAACATTCATCCAATGGAAAGATGCCACTTGTCAATCTATGAGTGGATGGAGGATGTGCAAATTTTGAGGATTGTGCCAATAAATGCCTATTTTTGAATTTCAAATTTGTTGAAATGACTTGCAAGAGGGAATGGAAAATGCAATAAATGCCACTTGGCTCAAGGCAAAGGACATGTAAGATGGAGTTATGCCTTGTTGGATGTACATGTCAACTTGGATTTTTGAATTCAAACTTGAAGGATATTCCAAAAGATGCCTTGTGAGGAAAATAGAGATTTAATAAATGAATTAAATCTATTTTCATGTGCAACTGCAAAATCTAGAGGATGAGACATGATAAGAGATTAAATTAATCAAGGGTTAATTAATTTAGTGAGGGATTAGATAATGTGACCTATTTGACTCAAATTTTAGGATTTATTTAAATCAAATAATGAGAAGAATGTGATAAGAGATTAATTAAATAAAGATTTTGATTTTATTTAATTAAAAGAGGTGATGTTAGATCAAATTAAATAAGGTTTTAATTTATTTAATTTAATAAAGAGACTTTAGAGATTTAATCAAATAAAATTAATTATTTAATTAAATAGGGATAATTAGATCAGATGGATTCATTTAATTAACAAAGAGAGACTTAATTAGATAAAATGATTTATTTAATTAAGAGAGGAATATTGATGAATTTAATCAGATAGGGAATTTGATTAAATGGTTAGACCGAAGGATGATTCAAGATGAAATGATGTTAGTCCGGATCAGATGCACAATGTCAATCGGTATATTTTACGTGTCTACAGTAGTATCATAATATCAAGGATTTTCTTTCTCCCAGGAAGAATGAACATTATTCTCAAAATTAAAAGACTAACTCTACATTTTATTCAAAGCTCCTACTCCATGATCAATGCAAACTTTAGGAACTCCCTTATGGCATCATGATTAACATCTTAATTACAAAAGATAATTTATCTCCAACCAATAAATCTACTAAAAATAAATTGTATCATGTTAATACCTAACAACTAATTTAGGATCTACCATGACATAATAGTACATGTCCTTAATACTAGAAGACCATCTATCAAGAAATGGTAGATCCACATCATAGCCAAAAATTCTATTGAAATTGATTTGGAGCTAACCATGGCATCATGATAAATATCTCTATGAAAAAATAAAAAACACAACCATGTTACGTCAAAACTCCAACTATAAACTTAGGAGCTTCATATGGCCTCATGGTCACCATCTTCAATGTAAAAGAATATTTTACAACCATGTTCCGATACAAAATAATTCCATGAATTGAATAGTTTATTTCATTGAAACTCTACACCTCCATGAAATAGGAGTACTTTCTATAACAATATCATGTACCAAGATTAGTTGCAACAATATCCCCCTCAAACAAGGATTAACATAAAAAATAAGCCTTACTCTTTTCACAAAGCAACAAGTTGGTGGGGCTCTAATATCAAATGAACAAGAAACTCTCCTAACAAGTTACTAATACCAAAACTCAACTAAGCTTTGATATCAAATGAAGGGAAATAAAAAATAAAAATTATATGATTAATCCTACAAGAGAAAATATCACAAGTTATCCAAACTACACAAATTCCAATAATATTTTTGCATAACAAATCACAAGAATGAATGAAAAGCACCACACAAGAGAGACGCAATGATATACCTTGGAAAAACTCTTTTGAGATTTTAACTTAGCCTCTAAATCATTGATTATTTTCAATAATAAAATAGTATCAAGCTCCAATCTTTCATTGGAGATCAATACTCTCAATCAAGTGGGAAACCATGCAAGATACAACCTTCTTCAATCATAGTGAGCAAGCATTGTTATATTCCTCATAAGATTTATCTAAGAACAACTGAGATCCACACATCCCACTCCATGTTCCTCAAAACCTCCTAAACAAGCAACTTAAATCTTTAGAGATTTATACCAAGTTTCACTCACTATAAACATATACATAATACAAGATAATAATTAACTAAAAGATGATGTCTAAGGTCCATCTCAAACCTTCTAAGAGAAAAACGAGCAAAGAAAAAAATGTCTTTTAACCGTCATTATTTCATGCCCCAAATACCAAAAAAAAAAAAAAATATATCAATTTTACAAATTTAAAAACTTGGTATCTCTCAACAAATAACTTCAAACATTTTTATTTTTATTTTTTTCAGGCTGGCTATGGAGGTAAACTCTACATCTTAAATTCGAGTCGGTATATTTGCACATCCGAAGAGGGAACCCACCACAAGAATTTTTTGTTAAAAAATATTTCGAAGTAGGCTACAGAGAACCAGAGAAGCAGGTAGCACGTCATAATATCTGCTCTAAGATTGAACTAAGAAAATGACAGCATCAATTGTCTTTATACTCTCAGATCAGATGAACAGAAAGGCTACATTTTTGCATGTGCACTAAGTGATAAAATAAATGTTAAACTGTAGCTTTGAGACCAGCTATGCTCTACTGAACACACCAAGATATAAATGTGAACGACTTCAACGGCAACAAATTCTGTACGTATGAAAGGCTTCTCAAAAGTTTTACCTCATTGACAAATGCGGTGCAGAGCCACAAGTTCTTTAAAAACTAATAAACAGGTATGTACAAAAGCAAGGGTAGGTGACCTAAAGTCAACTGCACATAACTCTTATGTTGATGTTGTGAAGGGCTGCAAATGAGATGTTTGATGAATTGATGGCTACTAAACTTTTTGGGTGGGTCACAATAGATATCTCTCATAATTTGCTTCATATACTTAAAGAGAGTGGACCACTTGCTTTGTCAACACGGAAAGGAGTTTACACAAGAATTTCAACCATGCAGGGATTGATTGGCTAAAATTTGAATCTGAATTTTAGAGATTCAAGGGTCATGTATGTCACAATGAGGTTGATCTTGTGATTGTAGAAATGTTCTCGTGAGAATAAATGGTCTTATCCAAGTGTATAACAAATATATCATGGTAGGTGTATAAACTAGCACTTGCATCTAAAGGAGGTTCAAGGATTACGTCGATAGAAAACTATATGTATGTTAATATGTTAGAGAGTACGTGTTTGTGCATACAAATTATAGTTACATACGGTTGGATTAAACAATTAATAATAAATGCTAAATAATGGAATGAAATAAACTTAGACAAATTGAGAAGTGAGAGTTTGGAGACTTTTACTTTATATATTGGAGGCTTTTACCATTAAACGACAACTGGTTTGCCATTAAATGACAGTTGGTTTACCATTAATCGACAGCTGAAACTTGTTTTCCAATTACTCAATAATGGTTTGTAGGTGTCGGACTTGTTTCAGGCTCAAATCTCACACTATATGTAGCTTATAGGCTAATAACTATAATAAATGCATGGATAAGGTGAATGAATTAGAGTATGTGCATAAACGGATAAGGTGGCGTTGGATATATGAGAATGAGCCCAATTTCACATAAAATCGCTTCATTTGTCTATACATACATTTTAAGATTGCTTTCGAAAGATAACTACATGAAAAAAACTCATCAAAATTCCAAATCAAGAAATGATCTTAGACTAGATAAAAAAAATTGTCAATATTTTATGTCTACTTTTAATTTTTTTAATTTAGAATAATAATTATTTATAATTCATTTAAATTTTAATTATTAGAACAATTTTAAATTATAACATTTAAAAAGTTTTGTTACTATTTTCATCATCCTTATTTATTTTTCCTCTAGATACTACTATATTTCAATATTTATTATAACTTAAACACTATTCTTAATTTATACAAATTATAATATTTATGAGACAAAGATCTCAATAGTTCATTTTTAAATTGTTAGAAATTAGTAATTTTATTTTTAATAATTACTTTAAGCTTTTGATTCAATAATTTTTCATATTAATAAGTCTCTCATTTGACTTTGATTTTATTTTATTTTTAATTTCTCATTTTATTTGTCTCATTTTCTGTTCATCTCCTTCTATTCATTTTTAAGAAATATAACTAGCAATTGCACTCAAAAGTGCAATGGGTACGCCGAATAGTTGTATGAGAAATTTAAAGTTGTGTATGTTTTTTGTCCAAATTTGAAAATGTGTCATAGATTGAAAAAAAATTACATTGTTATAATTAAGATTTTCCCATGAGTTAGTTTATAGGTGGATGTTTAATTTTATAAAAGATGTATAACTTCATAAAGTACAAATGCAATGGTTGTGTAGGCAAATTGGTTGAAATTGAACAATGTGTCATAAGAGGAAAATAAAAATGTGCATTAAGAAAGCAATGAATCTAGAATTGTTCAAATGAAAAATAATACTAAAGAAACAGAGTATGAGACTGTTGTTGATATTTGTTATGATAAAATGAAGGTTGGCATAAAGGATTGTAAGCTTTCTAGCGTTAATTCCCCTATTTACTAGACAAATCCATTAAACACATCAAATGTGTTCGAAATGTGAAACACATCAAGAAGGCTATGTGGTTACACTAGTGACAAAGAGCACATGCTCAAGTGAACTGGCTTCTTCTAAACAAGCTATGACTATAGAGGTTCTTGTTGCAAAGAATAATGGAATCAGTGACACAGCATAAAAGCCTTATTTTGACTTTAGCGAAAGTATTGACCTCAATGGAGTAGCTCAATATCACGAAATGAAATTAATCCCAGAAACTTCTCTATCAATTGTGCATTTTTCTTATGCTTATGTTGTTTTGTACTGCATCTATCAGTGGCTTAGCAACACCAATAGCTATGGTTGGTGCATCAAAAGGACCTTTTCTCCCCACTGTCAATTCAGTGCATAACATAGGAGAATTAGAGTGGAGAGGATCTGCAGCTACAAGTGCTTTTCAACCATCATAATAATAAATTTGAGCTAAAAAGTAATAAATAATAAATTTATTTTTTATTATATAGTAATTAAATAATTAAATAAAATTTTATGTTAAATTAAAATTTTGAAAATCGCTTTAGATTTCAATATTTATTTGATTGTATTATGTGATTCACTTTTAGTAATAATGATTTACTAGAATGTAATCATTATCTCCTCTTTCTCACCCTATGCTTGCACCCTATATTTCATTAGTTTATGAATTATTTAAAAGTGATCTTAAAACATTTAAAACAATCCCACCCATGTAATATTCTAATCCCAAAAAAAAAAGTTATTATTTAAAATTAAAATAAATATATCATTAAAAAATGGGAGACTTCAACTTTAAAACATTTCTTAATAGGGTACCCAAACAATTAACATTTCATGCTTTTATATAATTAACTAGAGAAATGTGAATAATTAACATTTCATACCTTTATATAAATGTAACTAAAGTTATACAATTCCAAACAAGAATAATTTTCATTGATTTTAATCTTAAATCATAAAGACTAACAATATATATAAATTTAAATAAACACTTATATAAAATATATTTGAGGTAAAAACTTATAAATAATAAATTTGTTTTTTATTATATAATCATATATAATAATAAACTTGAAACTCAAAGAACCTCTATAAGATTCTATACATTTATTTTTCAAACAATGTAAAAAATAGCGAATTGGTGATCTCATTATCTTATCATTGCAATGTCTTTAAGTGTAAAACTTACCCAATAGGTAAAAATACATGTAAAATTTACCTTAACCGAAGCAAATTTAAATGATTCTATATTTTTCTAGTTGCATGATTTTACTTCCTCTTATATTTTCATGAGTTATTTTTAATCCCTAAACTAGAGCAACTCCACATTACTAGAGAAGATTCTCACAATTATGCAATAAATGCAAATAGACATGGGATCATAGCGTAAGCAATTTTTTAATAAATGATATGTATGTGTATTTATTTGTGTTAATAAACAAAATTTTGAAAGGAAACATGAAAAAAAAGAGAAACAAATGTGTATATTCATATAATATAATTATTATACTTTGTATAATATTAACTCTCACAAATATTTGTATAATTTATTTGCAATTCCTAAATTATATCAACTCAATCATTACTAAATAAGATTCCAAATTATCCTTTATACTTAACTCAATATTTATATAAAAAAATTAAAATTTAAACAACAAATGAAAATAAACAGTTGCACGAAACTACCCTATGACAAGCGTGAAACGTTAATGAGCAATAGACCGCAACTGAAGGCCTCCTCTTTATCTAGGTCATAGTGGATTCTTTTTCTTTTAGGTCTACTGAATGGGTAGTATCTTCTTTCGTTTTCACTCAGATACAAATCATTTTAACATTTAACAGATTGTAACAACGATTAAGTATGTTCTTGAAGATTGTTTTTAAATAAACTGGTTCCCATAGTAGTAAAGTAATGATTACGCATGACCAATATATTTTTTATTTTTTTATTGAAAATCTGAAAAATATTTATGACAAGGTGACCCATTTCTTCATCACTTATTTCACCAATAACCATCGAATTATATGTGCTAGTTCCTACATTATATGTATTTATTTAACATTATTCAAACCTCTGTCCGCCTAATTTTCCATATTTTTTGTTAAAAGAAATTGTCAAACTTAAGAAAGCAGTGAAAGGACAGCATAAAAACAATAACTAAAGAAGCGAAAGAAATTAGATTGACAAACATTTCATGATGATTAAAAATGCTTTAATTTAATTAACACTTGTCGTTAAAGAAAGTTCCTCCACTCTATGTGGCACTAACAAATTTCTTTTATCTTTTCCCAAACCATACGTGCCGCTTCAGCAATCCTAACCATAAATTTCTAACATTTGGGCTTGCTTTTATTATCCTGTGCATGCCCTCTATTTCAGACATGTTATCATAAAGGATTATGGCATGACAGGAGAAAGAGGAGAAGAGGAGGGAACAAATGATGGAGTTGGCACGACAAGAGAAAGAGGATTAATGGAGGGCTGAAGAGCGGGCACAAAGGGAGGTATTCGAAAAGGCTATACTAGACTTGTTACAGAGGCTTCTTGGTGATGGAATTGTTAGTTTTCTGAAGACTAAATTTAAAAATCAAGAAACTTCGATTTCGAATTAAGAAAAATCTAATTCGAATAGAAATCAAGAAACTTCTATTTCGAATTAAGAAAAATCTAATTCGAATAGAAACTCCTCGTATTATCCAGAAACTTCTTCTTTCGAAAAACATTTTATAAATATGTCAATATTTATCTCTCCTATGAATTATTGATGAAGTATGATTTTCGAAAAGCTCCTGATGTAAAAGATTTTCTGAGATAATAAAAGCTATTGATCCTTGCCCCGTGGTTTTTCCTCCACATTGGAGGTTTTCCACGTAATCTTTGTGTTATTGTCAATGTCTTATTTGATGTCTACTTTAAATTTTTCATCTTTCTATCACGAATGATCTTCATGCCCAATATTTGTTGTGCTAGACCCAAATCCTTCATTGCAAACTGGTTGCTCAAATCCTTCTTCAACTTGTTAATCATATTCTTATCCTGTCCAACAACTAACATATCATCCACATATAACAATAATATAATGTACTTGTCCTGATCATATCTCATGATGTAGACACAATGATCAGTCTCTAGCCTGTTAAAACCATGCTCCAACATAAAAAAATCAAATTTCTTATACCATTGGTGAGGTGCTTGTTTCAACCCATAGAGGCTCTTCTTCAACCTGCAAACCAAGTTCTCTTTACCTTTTATTTTGAAGCCTTCTGGCTGCTCCATATAAATTTCCTCTTCCAATTCTCCATGAAGGAAGGCAGTTTTTACATCTAACTATTCACATTCTAAATCTAGAGCAGCAACAAGACCAAGAATAACTCTAATGGATGACATTTTAACAATAGGTGAAAAAATTTCATTGAAGTCAATACCTTCTTTCTGAGCAAATCCCTTCACGACCAACCTTGCTTTGTATCTCTTCTTCTCATTACCCTCATGTTTGATCTTGTACACCCATTTGTTTCGTAGAGCTTTTCTTCCTTTTGGAAGCTCTACCAACTCCCAAGTTCTATTTTCTTGCAAAGAATCCATTTCATCCTCCATTGCTTTCTGCCATTCTTTACTATGCTCATCTTGACAAGCTTCCTGAAAACAACTAGGTTCACCTTCATCAATTAATAAAATATAATCTGAGAGAGGATATCTCTGTGAAACCTTTTGAGGCCTAGTAGATCTGTGAACTGGAATCTCTTGTAATGGCTCTTGCACGGTTTCTACTTCTTGTTGTCCCTCATTCCCATTATGTTGTAATGGATGGTCATTATTTCCAGTAGTGGCTTCTTGTAAAGGTGGCAGATTTTCTTGTTGTTCC
The DNA here is from genome assembly GCA_007258455.2 of Sequoia sempervirens. NCBI lineage: Eukaryota > Viridiplantae > Streptophyta > Pinopsida > Cupressales > Cupressaceae > Sequoia > Sequoia sempervirens. Next base: position 3,766 of record VDFB02002739.1, on the reverse strand, counting down.
TCTTGTTGTCCTGTAATTTCAACAAATTTATGCATCTCCACACTTTTGTCAGTATTTTTAAACATTTGTCCTTCATTAAAAATAGCATCCCTACTTCTGATAATTCTTCTCTTTAGAGGATCCCACAACCGATAACCTAGCTCATTGTCAGCATATCCTAAGAAAATACATTTCAATGATTTTTCATCCAACTTGGATCTTTGTTCTTTAGGAATGTGCACATAAGCTTCACAACCAAAAACTTTCAAATGAGAATAATATAACTCCTTACCGGTCCACACCTTTTCGGGAATGCCTCCATCTAATGAAGTTGTGGGAGAGTGGTTTATTAAGTAACAAGCAGTTCGGACAGCCTCTGCCCAAAAATGTTTAGGCAAACCAGAATTTGAAAGTATACTTCTCACCTTCTCCAATATTGTTCGATTCATCCTTTCAGCTGTTCCATTTTGTTGTGGAGTGAGAGGAACTATTTTTACATGCTTTATCCCATGTTTACTGCAATATTCTTTGAAGGCTTTGGAGCAATACTCCCCACCATTATCTGTTCTAATACATCTCAATAGTTTGTTAGTTTCCCTTTCAACAGCCATATGAAATTTCTGAAAAACATCTAAAACTTGATCCTTACTCTTAATAGGGAAATCCCACACCTTTTTTGATGCATCATCAATAAAAGTTACAAAATAAGCAGCCCCACCTAGTGATTTTATATTAAATGGGCCACAAACATCAGAATGCACCAAATCTAATATTTTTGTATCCCTTTTCAAATTATTCCTTAAAAAGGACACTCTTTTCTATCTACCCATAATACAATGTTCACAAAATTTAAATTTGGTACCTTTTATTCCAGGCAAAAGGTTTTGCTCAGCAAGTATTTTTAGGCCTCTTTCTGTCATGTGTCCAAGTCTTTTGTGCCATAAATCTGTTGCAAGCTCCTCTGCAACAATAGCAATATCTGACTTTTGCAACTTTGACTTTAATGTATAAAGAGTGCCTATTTTCTGCCCCTTTGCAACAACTAGCGAACCCTTTACGATTTTCCAGCATCCCTTGCCAAATACTATATGGCAGCCTTCATCATCTAGCTTTCCAGCTGAAACTAGATTCATTCCAAGCTTTGGTACATGCCTGACCTGTTTAAGCAATAAACTACAACCATCTTCTATTTTTATTAAAACATCTCCCACTCCCTCAATATTACATAAATTATTATTACCCAAGCGAACCTTACCCAAATTACCAGATTTAGAAGAAATAAAATTTTCTCTACTTGGGGTAGCATGGTAGGAGGCTCTAGAATCTAAAATCCAATCAATATCATGATTCAAAGCACAAAGGCATGCATCCTCATATGAAACAGTAATTAATACCTCACCATCTGATGCAACAGCCGTAGTATCTTCATTTGCACTTGCTGGTTTTTGTTCCTTTTTCTCTCGCTTCCAAAATTGACATTCTCTTTTCATGTGTCCTAATTTTCCGCAATGATAACAAGTAATTCTGCCTCTTCTTGATTTTGATCTTCCTCTTGACTTTGAACGCCCTTGTCGGTTTCGATCAAATTTTCTACCGCGATTAGCAAGGGCTAAGGCTTCTCCTCACTGGTTCTCTGTCATTGATTTACACCGCAACTCCTCATTCATTAAACTGCTACTGACATCATCAAACTTCAGAGTTCCTCCAGGTGCCGAAGTGCTAATAGTTACGATAAAATTCTCCCAACTATCTGGCATTGAACACATTAATAAGATGGCTCTAATCTCATCATCCAAAGTGATTTTAACAGAGGCAAGCTGACTAGTAATTATGTTGAACTCATTAAAATGTTCTGCTACAGAAGCACCCTCCTTCATCTTGAGATTGTATAGTTTTTTCATCAAAAAAAATTATTTGATGTTGAGTTCTTTTCATATAGATCATGAAGCTTTTTCCATAATTTTGTTGTTGTCTTCTCTCTGGCAACATTAAAATATACATTTTTAGCCAAATATTGATGAATGGTTGCAACTACCTTTCTATCCAACTTTTTCCAATCTTCATCCATCATCGTTGTGGGTTTCTTTGATATTCCTTCAAGTGGCAAATACTGATCTTTCAGAATTAATATGTCCTCCATTTGGGATTTCCATAGGGCAAAATTAGCCCCATTTAACTTCTCCATGTCACTCGTTGTGACCTCCATGCTGCTCAATGAAGGAGAGAAATAAAACCTACACACACCAAATCTTCTAGCAACTTTGCTCTGATACCAGTTGTTATGAAATTTAAACCAGAATAAAAATAATAACAGCAACAATAAAATTAAAACACAGTAAATAAAGTAGACAGCAAATAAGACATTGACAATAACACAGAGATTACATGGAAAACCTCCAATGTGGAGGAAAAACCATAGGGAAAGGATCAATAGCTTTTATTATCTCAAATTAAATTCTGCTTCATGCCCTTGTAATGATAAGGAGAAGGAAGAAATGAAAAATATTCCTTATGCTTCAGCAGTTAGTAGTTTAATGTATGCCATGGTATGCACACGACCGAACATTGCACATTCAGTGGGAGTAGTTAGCAGGTTTCTTGCCAATCCAGGAAAACAACACTGGCAAGTAGTGAAATGGATGTTAAGATACCTTAAGGGTACTCGTCATTACTGTTTATGTTTTGATCATTCTAATATGGTGCTTGAAGGTTTTACAGATGCAGATATGGCTGGAGATGTGGACACTAGAAAGTCCACTACTGGTTATCTATATACATTTGCAGGAGCAGCAGTGTCTTGGGTATCTAAGCTACAAAAAATAGTAGCTCTCTCCACAACAGAGGCAGAATACATAGCTACAACTGAAGCGTGCAAAGAGATGTTGTGGATACAACGATTTCTTGGAGAGTTGGGCATAAAACAAGACAAGTATGTGCTATATTGTGATAGTCAGAGTGCCATTCATTTGGCAAAAAATCCAGCTTTTCACTCACGAACCAAACACATTGACTTAAGGTATCATTGGATTAGGCAGGTGTTGGAGGAAGGAAAGCTACACTTGGAAAAGATCCATACAGCTGAGAACCCTGTAGATATGTTTACAAAAATACTACCAAAAGCCAAGCAAGAGTTATGCAGGAGCTTGGCAGGCCTACAGATGACTTGATGTGTAGGCTTGGGCAAGGATCAATAGCAAAAAGGATCATCTACAATTGCATTTTGCTATCCAGGAGCCTTGTATTTAGCTTCAAGTGGGAGAATGATAGTTGTGAAGGCTAAATTTAGCTTCAAGTGGGAGAATGTTAGTTTTCTGAAGACTAAATTTAAAAATCAAGAAACTTCTATTTTGAATTAAGAAAAATCTAATTCGAATAGAAATCAAGAAACTTCTATTTTGAATTAAGAAAAATCTAATTCGAATAGAAACTCCTCATATTATCTAGAAACTTCTTCTTTCGAAAAACATTTTATAAATATGTCAATATTTATCTCTCCTATGAATTATTGATGAAGTATGATTTTCGAAAATCCCCTGATGTAAAAGATTTTCTGAGATAATAAAAGAGCTATTGATCCTTGCCGTGGTTTCCTCCACATTGGAGGTTTCCATTAATCTAAATGTTATTGTCAATGTCTTATTTAACATCTACTTTATTTCTGTGTTTTGAATTTTTTTTATTGCTCTTTGATATTATTTTTTATTAGGTTTTAAATTTCATAGCAGAATAGGTAATTTTGAATCGGGTGACAATTCCTCGGTTCATCCTTAGATGGAAATAATCGGTG